>CAUYRH010112424.1:0-10220 GCA_963574655.1 Perodicticus potto | reverse complement strand
TACAGCCTTTGTATTAACCTGGATGGAAGTGGAACACATTATTCTTAGTAAAGCATCACAAGAATGGAGAAGCATGAATCCCATGTACTCAATTTTGATATGAGGACAATTAATGACAATTAATGACATGGTGGGGGTGGGAGAAGGGGAGAGCGGAGAGAGAAAGAATGAGGGAGGGGTGGGGAAAGGAAGAGCATAGAGAGGGAAGGAGCGAGGGAGGTGGGGTCTTGGTGTGTGCCATACCTTTTGGGGGCAAAACACGATTGTAAGAGGAACTTTACCCAACAAATGCAATCAGTGTAACCTGGTTTCTTGTATCCCTCAATGAATCTCCAACAGTAAAGAAAAAAGAAATACAAAGCATATTTTTAATTACCAATATACCATCACATATTATAATTACTTATACTCTCTTTCCCTTTTTTCTGATTTATTTGGAACATAGTAAGAAGAAAAGGGTAAACCTCTTAACCAGCTTCCCAGTAAGAAGGAGGAATTTTTTTTTTTTTTTTTTGAGACAGAGTCTCACACTGCTGCCCAAGCTAGAGTGTCATGGCATCAGCCTAACTCACAGCAACTTCAAACTTCTGGGTGGTTCAAGTGATCCTTTTGCCTCAGACTCCTGAGTAACTGGGACTATAGTCTATAGGCATGTAACATGACACTGGATTAATTTTTCTATCTTTGGTAGGGATGGGGTCTTGCTCTTGCTTAGGCTGGCCTCAACTTCAGACTTCAAGCAATTCTCCTGCCTTAGCCTGCCAGAGAGTTACGATTCTAGGTGTGAGCCAGAATGCCTGGCCTCTGTGTCTACAGACAAAAAAATTTTTTTGCAGTTTTGGCTGGGGCCGAGATTGAGTCTGCTACCCCTGGTATATAGGGCCGGCACCCTGCACTGCCTGAGAAAAAAAAAATTTTTTTGAGACAGAGTCTTAAGTTGTCACCCTCGGTAGAGTGCTGTGGTGTCATAGCTCACAGCAACCTCCAACTCAGGCTCAAACAATCCTTTTGCCTTGGTGTTTTCTATGTTTAGTAGAGATGGGGTCTCACTCTTGCTTAGGCTGGTCTCAAACTCGTGAACTCAAGCAATCCACCCGCCTCAGCCTCCTAGAGTGTTTAGGATTATAGGCATGAACCACCACACCTGGCCTCTACAGAAAATTTTTGGAAGAAGAAAAAAGATTAGCCAGATGTGGTGGCATGTGCTTGCAGTCCAAGCTGTTTGGGAGGCTAAGGTGGGAGGATTGCTTGAGCTCTGGAGTTTCAGGTCACAGTGCTTTATAATTACACCACTGCAGCTAATCCAGGTGACAAAGCAAGACCTTGTCTGTTAAAAAAATAAAAAAAGAAAAGAAAAGAAAAGAAAAAGGAATCTTACTTGTTCTCATGGTGTGGGCCGAAGTAAATGAAGTGGACAGGGAATAAAGACTGAGATTGAATAACCATGTTTGCTTTTATAGAACTAACAAGCTTAGAGATCAAGTTTCAGCATTCCAAATGCAATATGACTTGTCTGGGGGTAATACTTCTGTCTGGGTTTTAAAATTTACTCCCCTCCATCTCTTTTTTAAGTCTCTTCTCTATTAGGTTGGTTTCTTGGAGGCATCATTTCTTCATTTTTTTTTTCTCAGCCCTTGGCGCGATGTTTCACATGTAATAGGTGTTAGGTAAATATTTGTTGAATCTAGTTATTGCATACTGTCTACTTTTATCTTGATTTTTTTTTTTTTTTGAGACAGTTTCACTTTGTTGCCCTCGGTAGAGTGGCAGTGGCATCATAGCTCACAGCAACTTCAAATTCTTGGGCTCAAGCGGTTCTCTTGCCTCAGTCTCCTGAGTAGCTGGGACTATATGCGCCCACCATAATGCCTGGCTGTGTTTTAGAGACGGGATCTCACTCTTGCTCAGGTTTGTCTGGAACTCCTGATCTTAGGCGATCCACCCACCTCTGCCTCCCAGAGTGGTAGAATTACTGGCTTGAGCCACTGGGCCTGGCTCTTATCTTGATCTTATTATAATAAGGTCTATTTTCTTGTTTGTTTTTTTTTGTTTGTTTGTTTTGAAACAGAGTCTCACTTTGTTGCCCTTGGTAGAGTACTATGGCATCACAGCTCACAGCAACCTCAAACTCTTGGGCTTAAGCAATTCTCTTGCCTCATCCTGCCAAGTGGCTAGCACTATAGGCACCTGCCACAACGCCCAGCCCAGCCATCTTTTGGTTGCAGTTGTCATTGTTGTTTAGCTGGCTCGGGCTGGTTCTAACCCGGCAGCCTGGATGTATGTAGCTGGCGCTGTAACCACTGTGCCTCAGGTGCCAAGCCTATTTTCTTGTTTTATCCTCTCTTTGTTGTTGATTCTTTTTGGTAAAGCTCTATATTCTGCCATTTAAGAAGCTGTATACCGTGTGTCTAAGCACTCAAAAAGTGAACCCCACTGGTCTATGTAACCAACACTAAACTCTAGTGAATCAATAAGTAAGATTTATGACTGTTTTAGAATTTTGTTGTTTGTAGGTGGCCTTTATCTATCAATACATTGTTTAAAATAAATCTTAAGATTTTCCAGCCGGGCGTGGTAGCTCATGCCTGTAGTCCTAGTGCTGTGGGAGGCTGAGGCGGGTGGTTTGCCTGAGCTCAGAGGTTTGAGACCAGCATGAGCCGGAGTGAGCCAGAGTGAGACCCTGTCTCTACCAAAAAAAAAAAAAAAAGCCGAGCGTTGTGGTGGACACCTGTAATTCTAGCTACTTGGGAGGCAAAGGGCAAGAGAATTGCTAAAGGAAGAAAGGAAAAAAAAACATTAAAAAAAAAAACCCTTCAAACTAAGATGAGTGAAAGCCAGCTGAAATTGAAAGCAAAAATAAAAAAAAAAAAATTAAAAAAGATTTTCTACAGGCCGGACACAGTGGCTCACGCCTGTAATCCTAGTACTCTGGGAGGCCAAAGCGGGTGGGTTGCCTGAACTCATGAGTTTGAGACCAGCCTGAGCCACAGCGAGACCCTATCTCTAAAAAAATATTTGGGCATTGTGGGGGCACCTGTAGTCCCAGCTACTTGGGAGGCTGAGGCAAGAGAATCGCTTAAGCCCAAGAGTGTGAGGTTGGTTCCAAGGGCAACAAAGTGAGACTGTCTCAATATAAAAAAAGAAAGATTTTCTGCAGTGCTAATAGAAATCTTTTTTTTTTTTTTTTGTAGAGACAGAGTCTCACTTTATAGCCCTCAGTAAAGTGCTGTGGCATCACACAGCTCACAGCAACCTCCAACTCCTGGGCTTAGGCGATTCTCTTGCCTCAGCCTCCTGAGCAGCTGGGACTACAGGTGCCCGCCACAATGCCCGGCTATTTTTCTGTTTTTGCAGTTAGGCCAAGGCCGGGTTTGAACCCGCAACCTTCTGTATATGGGGCTGGCACCCTACTCGATGAGCCATGGGCGCCGCCCTGCTGATAGAAATCTTGTTGCCAAGTGAACTGTTTCTTGTTCCTAAGAAACTAAAAATTACATAATGTATGTGAGTGGCACGTATCTGACACTTCTGTAACTCAAAGACACCTGGTAGGCCTGAAGTACATTATTTTAAGAAACGAAAAGTAAACAAACCAGCATCGAAGTTCCAAAAACTTTTTGGTTTTTGTAAGACTTGAATGATGTGGACATATGACAGAATGGGAAGTAGTATAAGTTGCAAGGAGACCTAAATAATGGAAGCTTCTGCTTTTACTTTGTTAATATGATTTATCTAATAAACAATCCTTCTTTTTCAGGCCTCAGTTTTGCATTGATTCATAATGAAGTGAAAAGAACATTACCCCAGGAGACAGAATAGCTCCTATAAGTCTTTATTCTTTTTTTTTTTTTGTGGCAGAGTCTTACTTTGTCACCCACGGTAGAGTGCCATGGCACAGCAACCTCAAACTCTTGGACTTAAAGCAGGTCTCTTGCCTTAGCCTCCCTGGCATCTGGTACTACAGATGCCCACTACAATGCCTGGCTATTTTTTTTTTTTTAGAGACAGGCTGGTCTTGAACTCCTGAGCTCAGGCAATCCAGAGTGCTAGGATTACAGACATGAGTGCCTAGCCTCAGTATGTCTATATTCTATAACCTTGGGCACATTTCTGAAATCTTGGCTTCAGTTTCCTCATATATGAAATGAGTTTAATAAAGCCTTATTTGCTAATAATAATAACATAATAATTGTATATTACAATAGGCAGTTTTTATGAAAGCTGTCTTTTTTCTCAGCCACCATAGTTCTTTGAATTAAGAACTATAATTATTATCATTTCTATTTTATAGATCAGGAAATTGAAACTCAGAAAGGTTGAAATAGCTTCCTCAATTTCACAGGCTATTAAGTGACAGAGTCAGGAGTTAAGCCTTCCCTGCAGTATTATAAAGGCTATTGTTCTCTAGCCTCTCACTTTACTGCCTCATGTTGCTGGAAGACTAACTAGATAATATTTTAAGTTCTCTTCTAGATATAAATTCTAAAATAGTTGAATTCTTTCTTATGAACTATACTCCCCAAGTTTATCACTTGGCCTTCTCTGGCGACCTCAGTTCATTGCCATTTAAGTGTTTAGTGTTGACCATTTTGGTGATAGAATTGGAGCTGCCTCTAAATACCAGGAAGCATGATTTTTTTTTTTTTTTTTTTTTTTGTAGAGACAGAGTCTCACTTTATCGCCCTCAGTAGAGTGCCATGGCGTCACACAGCTCACAGCAACCTCCAACTCCTGGCTTAGGCAATTCTCTTGTCTCAGCCTCCCGAGTAGCTGGGCTTACAGGTGCCCGTCACAACGCCTGGCTATTTTTTGTTGCAGTTCGGCTGGGGCTGGGTTTGAACCCTCCACCCTAGCTATATGGGACCAGCGCCCTACCCACTGAGCCACAGGCGCAGCGCCAGGAAGCATGATTTTTTTTTTTTTTTGAGACAGAGCCTCAAGCTGTCACCCTGGATAGAGCACCGTGGCATCACAGCTCACAGCAACCTCCAATTCCTGGGCTCAAGCGAGTCTCCTGCCTCCGCCTCCCAAGTAGCTGGGACTACAGGAACCCGCCACAATGCCTGGCCATGTTTTGGTTGCAGCCATCATTGTTGTTTGGTGGGCCTGGGCTGGATTCGATCCCGCCAGCTAAGGTGTACATGGCTGGCACCTTAGCCCATTGAGCCACAGGCACTGAGCCAGCATGATTTTTTAAAATACGTTAACTGAGCCAGGTCAAGTAGCTCATGCCTATAATCCTAACACTCTGGGAGGCCAAGGTGGGTAGATTGCTGAGCTCACAGGTTGGAGACTAGCCTGAGCAAGAGCAAGACCCTGTCTCTGAAAATAGCTGGGCGTTGTGGTGGGCACCTGTAGTCCCAGCTACTGGGAAGACTGAGGCAAGAAAATCACTTAAGCCTAAGAGTATAAGGTTGCTGTGAGCTGTGATGCCATTGTACTCTATCAAGGGCAACAAGTGAGATTGTGTCTCAAAAATAAATAAATAAAATAAAATAAGTTAACTGTACACTTCCATTTCACAGTTTCAAGTTCACACCTTGAGATTTTCAAACATTTGATGATGGGTAATTTACCTTTAAACAATGATAAAAATGCTCTTTGAAATTGTTTTTGAAAGCCTTCTCTGTTGATTTTCTTCTCTGCTTACCCTCCTACCTGTGCTGTCACCCCTGCTTGTTGTTGTTTTCAAACAAGTCCATGATTGTTTCAGCAAATCTAGATAAACTGTAAAACATGAGTGACTGAGCTGTACTGTGTGTATGTCTACAGGAGTATAACCTCTGTAGTTCGTATTTCCCTGGACACTCATGAAATAAGGACACTACATCCTAGAGGATTTTCTTTTATATTGTATGTATCCTCTACTTCTGAATTTTGTCCTTCAACCAGTGGAAGGTAAAATAAATTAATATTTAGAGGTGCTACTCTAAGAATAGACTACGTGTCAGACCTGGGTCAGGACTGCTAAAGAAAGACATCCAAGAAAATGAGGTTAGAGTAGTTGTAACTTAGAAACCACAGCAGAGTGTGACCAGATTCTTGTGGTAAAAATAAAATGAGAAATGTGGCTTTTTAAGACATTGGGAAATAATGATGAGAGAAAAACAGGCTGAAATCTGAGAATTCCTATCAGAACTGGGAACTGTTCTTCACAGTAAATTGATAGTTACTTTACTGTGGCATCAGGGAGCTTGATCTCCACATAACTAATATAGAAAAGAATAATACTCTGTGGTCTTGGTTGGTAAGCCTGGGAGGGCTCTTTCTTATAATCAAGTGTCTTGTTTTTGTTTTTTCAAATGGTGATTTTTGGTAAAGTTTTTATGATGACTGTTTTGGTTGGAAGAAAAAAAGTACACAGATTACCTTCATTGATGGAGGTTTATTTTGAGGATATATGAGAACACAGGGAGGCCTGTGTGTACTAGGCAATGGGAATATAGCAGTGAACAAGACAAACAAGGTACCCATCCTCATGGACCTAGTGTTTTCTTTTTTCTTTCTTTTTTTTTTTATTATTGAATCGTAGCTGTGTACATTAATGCAATCGTGGGGTACAATGTGTTGGTTTTATATACAATTTGAAATATTTTCATCTAACTGGTTAACATAGCCTTCATGGTACTTTCTTAGTTAATGTGTTAAGACATTTATATTCTACACTTAGTAAATTTCACATGTACCCTTGTAAGATGCACCGTAGGTGTGGTCCCACCAATTACCCTCCCAGACCTAGTGTTTTTAATAACAGAGTCAATAAACAAGCAAAATGATGAAGATGAGAATAGCTAATAGTTAATAAATACTGTGTGCTACCAACTGTTCTAAACATATCTCACTTAATTTTCATAATACCATAAGGTATAAGTGTTACCCTCATTTTACTCATTAGGAAATTTTGGCACAAAAAAGTAACATTCTCAAGGTTACACAGATGGTAACTATAAGAAAAATAATCATGGTCATATAATACTTAGGATGGCCAGGGGAGACCTCTTGAAGAAGATGATATTGGAGGGCTCATCTCATCAGAGAACCAATAAATCATTTGAGAGAGTGACTCACTTGCTCTTTGTCCACCTTGTTTATCTAAACTTCTTGTGTCCCCCCCACATAATTTGATTGCTTTTATTTGCTGCTGCTACTCATAATGTAATACTAGGAATAGGTAGTATTCCTAGTACTAGCTCATAAGTAGTTAGCCTCCTTCCTATCCTACTCATATTTAATAAGGGAAAGTAATAAAAGTCATAAAATCATTTGTCTTACCTACTATGTAATATAAATATGGAGATGAAAATCTTTGTCAGTTTTTAGCAAAGGAACATTAATAATTTCATTCTGATACATAATCATAAGAATTCAATTGGAAAGTTGCATAAATTTTTGTATACTCTTACAGTAAAAGGGATTCACATCAAATTTCTTTTTCATTGGCCAGGCATGGTGGCTCACTCCTGTAATCCCGCACTTGGGAGGCCGAGGCAGGTGGTATTGCCTGAGCTCACAGGTTCAAGACCAGCCTGAGCCAGAGCGAGACCTTGTCTCTAAAATAGCAGGGCTTTGGGGTGAGCATCTGTAGTCCCAGTTACTTGGGAAGCTTAGGCAAGAGAATCACTTAAGCCCAAGAGTTTGAGTTTGTGAGCTATGATGCCAAGGCACTCTACCGAGGGTGACATAATAAAATTCTGTCTCAAAAAAAAAAAAAATTGTTGGCTCGGCGCCTGTGGCTCAACAGGCTAAGGCGCCAGCCACGTACACCTGAGCTGGCAGGTTCGAATCCAGCCCGGGCCCACCAAACAATTTGACGGCTGCAACCAAAAAAATGGCTGGGCATTGTGGCGGGCGCCTGTAGTCCCAGCTACTTGGGAGGCGGAGGCAGGAGACTCACTTGAGCCCAGCAATTGGAGGTTGCTGTGAGCTGTGATGCCACGGCACTCTACCCAGGGTGACAGCTTGAGGCTCTGTCTCAAAAAAAAAACAAAAAAACAAAAAAAAAATTGTTTTTTATTGTTTTGATTAGAATAAATCCATTAAATATGACCTTTATTAATTCATCCTTAGAGGGAAAAATGAAGAGTCCAATAATGTATATTCCTAAATCACTTAAATATAACTCTGTCTCACTCTGTCTTGGTAGAGTACTGTGGCGTCATAGCTCACAGCAACCTCAAAGTCCTGGGCTTAAGTGATTATATTTTATACTTATTAAATATATGTCTTCTTTTTTTATACACGCATTCTAAGTCCTATGAAAAGACGACCCACTTCTTCCCTACATAATCTAGGACAATCAGGGCATAAACTTTCAGTTTTGAAGTTGGCAGAATTTTTAGGGTTATTCACCATCTAGCATTTAAGTAATGTTGTTTTGAGTTCTTCTCATGTCTCTAGTAATGGAGGAGCAAAGAGTTGTTGCACTAAGAAACACATCAGAGCAGACCAGAACTTCACTAATTTCCAGCTTTGAATGAGGGAAGGACTTGATACTCTCTGAGCCATTTTGCTGCACGTTTTTCCCTACTTATTGTTGTTATTTTGAGCCAGAATGTGGTGTGGTGAAGTAATAGTGACTAATCCTATTACAACATTCTTCAAAAGGGGTAATGCTTCTCTTTGCACACACACACACACACACACACACCCATCTTTTTTCCATAGTTCAGTTCTTAGCTGGACTTGACACATTATAACAGAAATTACCCATTTCTCATTGTCAGCATCTGGATTCTCACAGACTCAGATAATTGGCCAGGAATAGATTTTGCCTTCAGTTAAAGCAAACCTATCCTCACTGTTACTGGCCCGAGCACTTCTGTTAAGACATCATTTGTGAAATCTATAGAGGATTCTGGTGCTTTCCTATATTACTACAGTAAAAGGACTCCAGGGAGTCATAGTGGTGAGTTAAAAGTCACCAAAATCTATTCTGAAACTTTAAAATCCAGGGTCATTGAAGCTGCCTATTTTTTGTAAAATTCATCTCTCTTCTTTAGTCCCTTCGTGTTGTGGTTACAGGAAACCATCCAGCAGCACTTGACCTGGTAACTGAGGAAGCGATTTCACAGTCCACTCGTCCCTTGATTCATTTAGAAGTCAAAATCAAAGGTTACAGAAGTAATAATTGGGCCCAGATTCTCCCTGTCAGGAAAGTCATTACTTCCCAACCCCCTCCCTTCTACAAGTTAAGAGAAACGTAGCTTATAAACCATTCAATAAGAGGAAATGAAGGAACTCCGTTCTTGGCTGAAATATTCTCAAGACCCAGTGACACTCTCTGTTTTCACGGGAGCTGCTTTTGCAGCTAGCTAGTGTAAAATATGGGTATACTTCTTCACAATAAAATATCTCCTTTTGGAGAAATAACTTGATTTATTTTAATCTATAAATATTGATAAAATAAGAGATCTTTACTTGATCTGAGTCTTGATATTCCCTTTTATACCATCACTCTGAAAATTCCCTAAGTACTTCTCTGAAAATCAAGTAAACACAAACAAATCTGAATTAACAAGTCATTTGTGCTATTATTAAAGTAAAATGGGTCACCAGAAGTTAAGAAATTTTATTTCATTAACAAAACAATTTAAAATTTTCAGTGCTTTTAATTTCTTACATAATTTGCTCATAACTCTAGAAGATCTGTGGTGCTAGTGGCATAGGCCTGGCACAAGAGCAGGAAAGAATGACACAATCTGGCGCTTTAACCAGAATGTCTTTAATGAACTGGTATGGGGGTGGAAGGAATAGTGGGGAAGGAGGAAGAACAGTTAGGATTTTGGCAGTCAGACAAAGGCTCTTCTTTCCTGAGAAAAGTAAAATGAAAGTCAAATGAAGCGTCCCCTCTACCATATGGTTTGCTAAAATATTTGTCTATATCTTAGTTTCCAGCCCCATGGCAGGTGCCTCTTGATAGTCAGTGACTTCTCCAAAAAAACAAGTTGTTTCTTAGGATCCTTCAAGAGGAATCATACCCAGTCAGTTTCCTGTCTTGAGTCCATAACTGTGATTCTTTTCTTCAGCTATCAGATACAGTGATGACCAGCACAGCAAAACTGTCTTATCAGAAAATGATTGGAGCATGTATATTTCTTTTAGGACATGTTACTTCCAGGAATGCTGAGTTCTGGGGCTACAACAGAGAAATGAGAGAAGTTTGGGGAAAGAACTGTTTCCTGGGTGGCCATAGAAGCAGACTTGAATTGATCCTTTTGTCA
>CAUYRH010112423.1:0-20692 GCA_963574655.1 Perodicticus potto | reverse complement strand
TGGTCAGGGTACGTTCATTTGTAAAAATCTTCTAGCATGTCTGTTGATACTCAAATAATAAAAATCTTTCATGTACTTTTAGTCACTTAACAGTCTTGTTCAAGTAATTAAAGATTTCTACTCTACTCTGATCAAAATCTAATTTTTTCTTCCAAATTTTTCTTCTCCCTCTCACTCCAGCATGTATCTGACTACTGTATTTGTTCTTTAACTCTTCTTTCCCTCACTTGCCAGAGGTAGTTTCTAATCCTCCCAGTTTAGACCCGGAGAGGGTAGGCATTGGTGGAAAGAGAGACACTGTTGAGGTTCCATAGCTGGGCAATTCCTGCTTCACTCTCATGAAACTATCTTGTGATAAATGGAACTTCATTGAATGGTACCAGTATTAGATACTTTTGATATATTTTCATTACTAATAATAACTGCTACTGATTTGGAGTAGCAGTTATTTGATAATAATGGAATGATACCAGTATTGGATAATACTGGTATGATACCAGTATTAGATACTTTTGATATATTTTCATTATTAATAATAACTGCCACTGATTAGAGCAGAAGCTCTACTGAGTGGTTTATTTGCGAACTCTTATCTAATTTTAATCTTTACATCAATCCTTACATATAAGATATAAACCCCATGGGTAGATGGAGGAACTGGAATCTGGATGTCTCAGGATCCCAAAGTTCTTGTTCCTGTGCCGTCCGCATTCAGGGTAGACGTTTTAAATGATTTCTATACTCTGTACTTAATATTTGCTTTTGAGTTTGATTATATTTACCAATTACTGATCTTACTATTTAATACAAACCAAGTGAGTAAATACAGTCCATTATCTAGAACAAATTAAAGAAGCTCAACCTGTAATTTCCCTGAATTTTTGGAAGGTAGTTTGAAATATAAAAATATGTATTATTTGTTTTAGCAAATTTTCCTTTAAAATTCTAGTAGCAGATAGAGTTAATTTGTTAGGGAAGAAGGAAGAGCTGAGAATTGCAAATCTACTTTAAATATTGCTTTTGACTGTTGCTCAAGTGTGTCTACACGATAAGGTTCCCCAGATGTTTGTTTGCAAATTGTTTTGGTGTTTATCATATGTAATAGTACATACGTTAATTGTGGCTAGTTCCCCCTTTTTAATGTAAAAATAATACAGAAGTTAAGCCTTTCGTTTTGTTGTTGTGGTTGTTTTTCTTCACAAAGAACATAAATGAAATGGAAGCAAATTCACTTCCTCTCATAATAAATACATGGGAAGCTTTCAGCTTTTAATCTTGGTTGATTTTCCTATGGGAGGGGCTATCATTATAAACTTCCTAAGTTACTCAGAATTCATCTTTTCCATATTTATAGGAGGTACGACTTCATATTTTTAAAAAGAATGGTTCATTTCCCCAAATAGAAATCTTAGCACTGCCAATTTTAGCAGCATTTTATTATGAGCAGTTGTCACCATTCTCGTCATTGACATTTAATTGGTTTCCTTTCAAAACCAGGAAAGAATCCATTCAGCAGATATTTATGATCCGGGCACAGTTCTAGGTGGTGCGGATAAAACGGTGAACAAAACAGCTGACATTCTTCACTTCACAGATATGTTCTAAAGAGGTGAGAGGAACATTTGAAAATAAACAAGAGAAATATTTGGCATACCCAGTGATAATAAGTGCGATGGTGACACACAAAGGAAGGCATCAAGATAGTGACTACGGATAGGATGGGAGAGGGCAATGTTTTGGATTTTCAAATCGGGAGTTATCATTGAGACAATAACATTTGAGTAAAAAAAAAACAATGAAGGTCAGGAAATAGGAAATGAGGCAGAAAAATATCTAAGGGATGAACAACCTTGGCAGGGAGAACAATAAGGTTCTGACACAGGAATGTGTTGACATATTAAAGAAGGAGGAGGGAGGATGATGTGGCCAGTACAGAGTGGACAGAAGAGTGAGCAGAGAAAATCAGGACAGGGAAGTAATTGGGGACACAGCAGGTAAGGTCTTGTAAGTCACTTTAGGAACCAAGGTTTTTATGCTGGTGAGGAGGGGCAAAGCTTTTAGTCAGAAGAGTGATAACATCTGGCTTCCAGTTCTGTCTGCATTGACAATATAATCTAACAAGGAAGAGGAAGAAGCAGAGAGATTGGATAGGAGACTCTTGTAATAATGCAACTGAGAGACGGTATTGACCTGGATGTACCTAGCAGTGGGGAGGTGGGAAGACAGGGCAGTTTTGTGGATACGTTTTAAAGGCATAGTTCAGAGGATTTCTTAATGGATTGGCAGTGGAGGTGAAAAAAGGACAGATTTAGACCACTTTAAATATTTTTGCCATGAACAAACAAAAAGATGGACTTGCCACAATATTTGACTATCTAGAGAGTGATCAAAATCACATCATATGCATTTGATATCATAGTATAGGATACCGCTACAAAAGAGAGAGAAAAATTGAATTGGCTATACTTAAAGTAAAGCCACATGAGTCCTATAGATGTCCTCAGGCTGCACATAGCCTGATAAAGTAAGTCAAAGTAAGTGAGATGACACATATGCCCCAAGCCACTGAACACAGACATAAGCCAAGGTTGGTAGCAGTGGGTAAAACTTATTATGTGGAGGGGTAATCAGTTCTGTTAATGAGAATTCTGATAGTTAGATCAGATCTTCAGCCACTTGGAAGACAAATGCTTCTAGCTAAGTTTCTTCTTTTTTCCAAATTCAAATGACAGCTTAAAACCTGTGCAGCTAAGTCCCAAAAGAAATTAAAAATAAGGTATATAGTTGTTCTGGATCCTGGCATTCCCAGGGTAATTCTAAGGCCCACTCCCAAGTCTGTTCATTCATTTGTTAAGCTCTTCATGTAGTGTTGCCTTAGAAAGTAGTTCATGAATCACTGTGTCAGGTGTGATCATCAAATTCCTGAATTAAAAAGCTGTTACATGCTAAAAATCTTATAATTCCCTTTGTTTGGTCCTGAAAAGCAGAGACAGTAGCTTTGGTTATAGAAGCACTGAATTGTCATAAAAAAGTGTAGGAAGATGGAGTTAGCATCTCAGTGTTGCAAGGCACTGTAATGTAACATAACAATATCTCATGCTCACTGTCTTTGGCTGTCTTTCCAGGACGTGATGAAGAATTAATTAAATAATGCTTGTGAAGAGTAAGGGAATATACTGAGCAAAAATAGTCCTAACAGCTCTCCCATACACTTTATTATTGTATCTTTTGTTATCTTTTCACTTGTCTGATTAGGTTACTAAATTAAAAATTCGTGTGTATTCTTAAAGCCTGTAGATATTTTCTTAGTGTGTCTCTTCCATTATACGGCTCACCTATAACTCATCTGGAGCTCCAAATGTAAAAAGTGTCCAAAAATACACAAAGGATTGCATTTGAAATGTGTACTAATTACAATGACATTGAGTTGATACACTGTAGAAGCTCTTCTTTTTAAACATCAAGTCAAAAAAAAATACCCTATAAAATCTATTTGTTCATTGATTAAAAATCATGTTCCCTGTTAAACAGCCAAAGGTGCTAAAAAGATGGAAAGGCAGTGTGAGCAGGCTGTGGAGAAAAGAGTTCAGGCCTTGGAGCCATACAGATCTGTGCTTCAATCTTAATACTGCCAGGCTCTAGCTGTGACGCTTTCCTTTTCCTCCCTAAGCCTCAGTTTCCTTGTGTGGAAAGCGTTCTCATGTGGATTAATGGACACTTAACAAAGCAGATGAGGTTTCGCTTTCTTCCCGTTTTGAACCACACTCTTTGTGTGTGTGTGTGTTTTGTGTATATTGGAGAATCATAAAGACTAACCGTGGAGGGATAACTCCACCGTGGGTCAGGGAAACCAGTGAGGATCCATGGCCCAAGCCACAGACTGTAGATTTCCTGATACATAAACTGAAGTCAAGGATCACATTGAGAAAAGATATCAAAAGAAAAACATAGGTTTCTTAATTTGAGTAGGGTATAGATTTCTCTACCAGCGGCGGGTCCACTGAAAGACCCCAAGTTGCTCCCTGGAGGTGTTGTGTGTAGGAAGGGCATATGTTACCGGAAGAAGGAAAGCAGCGCAACAGGGGAGAGTACGCTTTACTTGGTGGAATAGCAGAGGAGGAGACTGGAAGGGGTACTTAGAGACAGACCATATTTAATTTCGGGAACTCACTCAGAAAAAAACAACCTAAAGGTTAAAGGTTAGACGGATGGACCATAGTGAGGGTCGCTATTGATGCACTTAAGACCCTGACAGGGAAAGGAGATATCCCAGAATACGGGGCCAGGGGTGCTCCCCGCACCTCTCCCACTTTTTGGAACGGGAGGTGGCCAAGGTTGAATCATGCTGTATCCTCAGGGCAGAGGTTTCTAGACTTGGTGAAATCAAAAGAAAATGAAAAATTGGGGAAAAAAATTATTTCTAAAACATGAAACAACAAAGGTTTTTTAAAAATTAAAATAGAAGTTTTTAAAAAAATGAACAAGAAAGACTGGGAGGGGTGCAAAAGTCATTTGCATGTTCTATGGTTTGGTGTGTCCACTTCTGTCATATGTGTTATATAAATAAAGCCTTAATTGTGGCTACTTCTCAAAAATGAGATGGAAGAATTTTCCTTTTCATGTCATAATTTCCTATTTTGGGGAATTTTTTAGGAACAAAATGATTTATACTCATGTATTATTTAAAGTTTTAAAAATAAAGGAAAAAGGCAATACTCCTGAGTGCCTAGCACAGGGCTAGGCAGTAGCTAGTCTTCTAGAGTTAACTACTAAGGTAGTTGTTCCAATGCTGCCTTCACTTCAAAGCAGAATTTTTTAATCCAAGAATCATTAGTATTGGAGTGAGATATTTATTTTTAGGACCACTTATCCTTTTGACCCTTAATTTGTGGTGCTATTTGACCATTAGAAAATGGCTACAAGAGTATGGTAAGTGAGATAAATATTATTAACCCGAATGTGATGTCTCATTAGCTCCTGTGGTATGCAGTGCTACTGAGCTCAGAAGACACCTATTTTAGTAGGTTAATTTCTGCTACAGAGGGAGTTGCTGAAATTTACACTTGCTTTGTATTTAACTATCTGTAGAAAATGACTTTGGATACCTCTGCCTAGGAAAAGGGCAGAATATTAATATTGTGTAATTATCTTTTCCTTTATGTCCCCAGAACATTTATGCCTGAAAAAGGTTCAGGGACAGTGAAAAGGACTTCTTTATATTTATCTCTTTGAAAAGTTACTTGGCAGCATTGCTCTGTTACTGACTAGTAATAGTACAAGTAACTGTTATGAAACCTGAAATATAAATCTGTTATTTATTCTTAGTAATAATTATGACCTTAAAACAAGTCATCATAAACTTTGCTCTAAATATGATCATAAGTTTGTATTTAACCAAAGGAACAACTAATTGAGAGATTGTGCACGCATAGATTCATCCCTACATGCAGGGATGGAAAAGGCCTAAAGTGTGCACACAAGCCTTGGCAATTCTGTGAGTGCATTTTTTCTTTTTTTTCTCTCTTTTTCACCATTTCAGTATTTGATTCCTTTTCCAAATAATTAGCTCTCTCTGCCTCTGCAACAGAAGACAGTGACTGTGCTGAGACCGAACAGAGGATGGTTTATCTGCACGGCACAATGCAGTGTGTATGTGTCATTATTGTTGCTGAGAGTGAGGGCCTGGTTTTTAATAGAATTATAACACAAACCATCAGGAAAGAAGGAGCTAGAATAGTCACTAGATTATCTTTACTTGTCAGTCTTTTCTCCTTTTCCACCTATTATATTTAAATTTACTTGAAATTATTAGAAGGAAAAAAACACAAATGCTAAAAGAAATGCTAAAATTTTGATGAATGTTTCTATGACATAACAGTTCCTAAAAAATCATTACGTACAGAAAAAAAACATTGTAAAAATAAGAGAGTAAGGTTACAGTATTTTCAAGACACTTTTCTGATTTTGATCTACCTGTAATTAAAGGGGGGCAATTGGGTGGCAAACTCCCTTTGCAGGACTTTAGAGTTTTTTAGAGTACCTACCAGGGTAGAATTCCAAGAATAAGACAGTACAGATTTAAAATAGATGATAGATTATTATGTGTGTGTGTGAGGAGGAAAGGGGGAGTGACAGCTTTGAAATTGTTTCGTAATATGTCTGAAGTTATTTTATTGAATGCTAAAGAATTTTAAAAGATATTTTCATATGCTGGAATGTTTTTGCAGTCATTGTCTGAGTTTTGGAATTTTTCCCCTTGGTGTAAACATCTTTTCCCTCTAAATAACGGTTTTAGCAATGAGATTTCCCCTGTAAAAACATTTCTGGCGCCCTTATGTCTCTTTAAGATATTTGATTTTCTAGAACTTCCTTTTGAAAGATTCTGGATATTTAAGTTGCTTAAATTTTGGTGCTGACACTGTCATTTTAAGGAAGTTGGCTTAGGTGAAATTTCTTCCGTGTAGAAAGTGGAGGATAAGACTTAACATGTTTGACTTTAGTCCAGAGTTTTCTGCTCCAGCAATGTGCAGCCATTGCTAAGCATCTAGATCCATGGATGCCCTTGAGCCAGAGCTCTAGCGAGGTCTTCGGGGGGCACTTCCATTGAACGTGAGATAGCGCTACATTCAACAGAAATTCTATCTTCAACCACAAATCAGTGACCATTTTCATTAAACACTGAGTAACTGCCTTGCCTTTAGAGTTCTACCCTGTGAAGACACGGCACAGGAAATACTCTTTGTCCACCAGTCAGCTTCCAGAGTCCCAATTTCCAAATACAAGGTAGTCTTTCTAAAATGTTCTCCCCCAAACAGACATTTAATAAAATGTATTTGACATAGTGAAAGTGTTGAACTATGAAAACTGCCTTTCTTTACCCATATTTAATTTTGAGAGAGGAGGAATCCTCAGCCCAGCCAGAATTTACTGAATGGTCTGTGATAAACAACACATAACTGTGGTGGTGACAATCAGAAATCTAAACAATTTGAAACTTCATGGACATTTCAGATGATCAAATGATTAGGTTTCAGAGAAATTGATTCTTGTGTCAAACACCTAAAGAAACAGTTTGCAGCCAATCTCTATTGATCTTTATTTCTAGAGCAAATGAGAAAAATCGTTCTTAAAAGGTTGAGTCTAAATTCCATCTGTCTCTATTCTATATAGAATACCTTGGGAGGCCCCTATATGGTTAAATATCAAAAGTGGTCTGTTTAATTTTCAGAAGAGAAAATAATTTTTAGTAAACACAAACCAAAAAATGATGTGGCTATTTTCTTTTTAGCCAAGGCTTATCAGTACTAATAAGCCTTGGCTAAAAAGAATGCTAGGTATCCCGGCTGTTGGGGTGCAGCTCAGATCCCCATCTGTGCTGTCATTGTCCATAAGCAAAGCGCTTAAGGGTTGGCAGCAAATAGCTTGGACCTATCTACTTCTCTGGAGAACTGTCCTTGGCCGAAAAGGAATCGTTAAGTTACATGCCCATTCCCAACCCAGTGAGTCCAGGATACAGAAGGTGGGCTCTTTGCCTCAGGTGGAATAAACCCTGCAAGGTAATTGACAACCACTGCTCTCCAGACCACCAGGCTGAAGCTAGAGACCCGCTGAGAGCACATTCTTCTGTTCTGCTTTCCTGACTCCTTTTCTCTGAGAGTGCTCCCTCAGTAATACTGTGCCCCTGAACCTACCTCGAGGCCAGCCAAAGGTGAATCCTGCATTTCTTCAACTATATTGTGACATCCCTGGCATCATATGTAAGAGACACACAAAGTAACCAGAAATTCATGTGTTACTGGTGTTACATGGCACTAGTCACCATACTAAACTGCAAGAATGATAAAAGTAATGGATGTTTTTTCAAAACAGATATCCTAATTTTGAAAAGCTAAAGCTCGATGAAGCAGAAAGAGGCACAGATAATGATCATAAAATACTGATGTATGGGTCATTCAAATTTTGAAAAATTTTAAAAATTTTTCCTTATTTTAAAAGTCACGAGGCTGCATTTTAACAGGTATAGAGGCTTGGTCCTCATAGCTCATTGGTTAGGGCGCCAGCCATATACAGGGAGGCTGGTAGGTTCAAACCTGGCTTGGGCCTGCTAAACAACAATGACAACTGCAACAAAAAACAGAACTTCAGTGTTTGTTTTTTGTTAAAGCATAAGCCAGGTGTTGTGGCGGGTACCTATAGTCCCAGCTGCTTGGGGAGCTGAGGCAAGAGACTAGCTTAAGCCCAAGAGTTTGAGATTGCTGTGAGCTGTGACACCACAGCACTTTACTGAGGGCAAAAAACAAACAAACAAACAAAAAAAAAAAACAGGTTAGAGAAGCAATATAATGATGGGGATTAAATTCATAGGGATTACATGCTAATTTTTAGAAATATAAAGTATTCCTTAGAATACTTTTTGGGAATATCTGTCTTTATAAGTTATAAATCAGGATATGTGCAAAAGAGTAACAGTGGTAGAAGTGATAGAAGCTTTCTAAGAAATTTTAAAGATGTTTGGAATTAAAATTAAAAACTCTTCTCTATTGCCAGATATTGTGACTACCTGCTAACTTTTAATTTGCATATAAATTTATTGTAGCATAGCATCTCACTAATATGCATTTTCCCCAAACAGTAATTATTTAGGCAAATTTTTAATTAGATCAAAGGAAAATAAATAATTCATATTCTCTAATTTTGAATTATTAGCACCTGCTATTATGATTTAAAAATGATACATTCCCCTCACATATCAAGTTCTCCTGTCTACTGGCTTTGAAAAGCCAAGCTCATCATTTTGTTTGATTACATTCTATACATATGAAACAGAACTTCAATGTTCATTTTTTGTAAAAGTGTAGAGTGCTTCTATTTTCAGTTTGATAAAGAGTACTCCATGAGATTTTGTTTTTAATTTTGTCGTGTCCACATAAATGATCACGCGTGCTCAGGGAAATGATCTCCTAGGTGCCAAGAGAGTATGTACTCAAGGAAATGATCTTCAAGGGTGGTAAGGGAAATGATCTCCAAAATACTACATGCAATTTTTCTCCACTAATTCTTCAAGGAAATGCCATAAAATGCTTAATGTTTAACATTAGCCTTACTACTACGGAACTGAACTTTGCTCCTCCAGGATTACTGAGTTACTTGGTGGCTTGCCTTCCAAGTCACAGGAGTTTTCTGGGCTTGCCAGGAGAATGTCTTGTTCTCAGTAATTCCTGAGATGAGTTATGGTATTGGTGGCTGTTGTAGTAAGTATGATGTTTAATCCTCTATACAGTTTGTTTTTAATTTAATGATGGTGCATTAGAGATAAAATCAATCCACTTTCTTAAACAATTAAAGAGTTATGTAACAGTTACAGATAGCAGCACAGAGTTCTTACCTAGCCAGGTAGCATTCTGTCTTTTTTTATTCACTCTTCACGGAACTAACAAAGGTTAATTCAGCATTTCATTTCCAGTGTCAAGCATCTTGAAGGAATTTCTGCATATTATAATGGCACCTATTACACAACCCTCATTAATAGAAAGACAAAGATGTGTCCAGACAAGTAGTTTGATATTCTAGTTCCTCAGTATGGTCAGAATAGTGACTCAACTTCTACCTCAAAAACTGGCAGAGCCAGTTAGATCATAGGGAGTTAAATAAATCCCCTCAGATAATTATTGTAAAGCTGGAAATTCATGTATCGTTTGCCCAATGAGAAAGCTTAAATGTTCTCCTTAACCATGCCACATGTTAAATTCTGCATCAGCGAGAAATCCTTTTGCCTTTAAGACTGCCTCTACAGGCGAGGCCAGAAGTGCAAAAGTCTCCTAAGTTAGAGATTAGTTTTTGTGGTTTCGTTTTTTTGTTCTTGTTTTTGTTTTGTTGCTGTCTGTACTAAATTGGAATTTTATTTATTATTAAATAAATAACTTTTAATAAATATGTGAATAGATAATTCTATCCATTTATTTTAAATGAATAAATACACACCTAATACATATCTATTGTGAAATAAATAAAGTCAGATTCCTGGGAGAAGTGACCTCCCAGTTATAGTCTTAACTATAATTTTTAATACCAGGAAGGTAATTCATCATTTTCCTGTAAAGATGTTTTAACTAAGAAATAAGATATGGAAAGAAGAGATTGGCATGAATTTGGATTCTGGAGAAGGAGGGACTTAGAAACTGGAGTTTCGTGTTGTAGGTTACTTGACACATTGGCCCTGTGACACAGTCTTGGCCGCATACCTCTGTTTGCATTCTCTGTTTCAGCAGATAGGAATAATGCACCACCCTTTCTAAATTAAGTGTTAGAACATTCGCCATCCACAATGCTAAATGCAAATCATTGACAGTACAGTTATCCTTTGCCATTGCACTGCACAATGCTTTGCCTTCTAATATGGGAGTAAGGCATATATTATGCTGGTTATTCATTTATTGTATTTGATTTCATGTAGCAAAATTAGTTTAAGAAACCATTGGAAAAGCACCTAATGTTATATACAAGTTTTATGATATTTGTAGTTGTGCTAAAGATAATGGCAAAAGATCAGTCTTTACCTTAATTGGAGAAAAAGATGCACTTCTGGATTTAATTACAATTTAGTTCTAGATCTAAGATCAGATTATTTTTATGCTGAACACCACCATTTCCCCAGGCAAGACCTAAATTGTCTGCTTTGTGGTTCCATAACAAGTAAGTGTTATATAAATGAGAACTTCTAGCAAGAACTGTGTGGTCTCATACCTTCTTTTCATTCATTTTGTTCATTAAGCAAATATTGAGTGCCTACTTTATGCTTTAATGTGCTTGGTGCTGGAGACGCAAAGGTGAACAGGACATTAAGACCCCTGCCCTTGTGAAACTTAAGGTCTTTTAGAAGAGTTAAACGAACAAGGAAACAAATAAAAGATGATTATAAATCTTGATAAATGCAGGGAAAGTGATAAACGAGGTGATGGGATAGAAAGTGATGGGAGGAGACTACTTTGAATAAGTTGGTTAGTAAAGATCCTGCTGTGGCTGGGGGTGATGGTCGGTGTGTTTGTGGAAGAGCAAGAAAGCCAGAGTCCCTGGTACACACTGAACAGAGTCCCTGGTACACACTGCTGGAATGTGGGCTCACACCTCACAAGCCCTAGACGCAAATGTGGGAATTGTATTGCAAGAAGAGTAGAAAGCCACTAATAGTTTTTAAAATAGAGATATTATATGATCTGATTACTGTTTTTTTTTTAATCACAAGTATTTAAAAATATAGAACGCTTCATGAATTTGCTTGTCATCCTTGCGCAGGGCCATGCTAATCTTCTTCTCTGGATCATTCCAATTTTAGTATATGTGCTGCCGAAGCAAGCACGATGTGATTACTGTTTTTAAAAGCTCTCTCTGACCTTCTCTGGAAAATGAATTACAGGGGAGAAAGGGTTGTAGCAGGGGAATTAAAATGAAATTGATAACTTACAGATACATTTTGGAGATAAAACCAGTAGGACTTCCTGGTTTGGCAAGAGAGAATGGAATGATCAAGAATATCTCCGTCTTATCTTGAGTAAACTCAGGGAATGATGCTGTCATGTATTGAGATGGTGGAGACTAGAGAGAGAACAGTCAGGGCAGGCAATACCAAGGTGGGACTCAAGGTGTAAAGTTGACCATGCCAAAGTTAAAATGCATGTTAAATATCAACGTGGAGATGACAGAGGGACTGCAGAGATTGATCAGAGTTAGAAATACATATGCTAAGACATGTAAGCTTCACAAAATATGGATGCATTTAAAGGCCCAGAATCAGGTAGGTCTCCTACGAAAAGACAGTGTATGCAGAGCAAATCTGAATGGTTCAGGACTGATTATCAAGGAATTTCATCATTTAGAAGCCAGGTAGAGGACAAAGAGCGAGGAAGTAAGAACAAAGAGTCCACTAAGAAAGTAATATGAAAACCAGCGGATTGTGGTGTGGTAGAGACCACGAGAGAAGAGTGTCTCCAGAGGGGGGAGAAGGTCAGCTGCCTCATCTGCAGCTAAAATATAGAGGTAGAGACATCATTATTGATTTTGACAACATGGGGTTCAGTGGGTGACCTTGATGAGACATCTCAGAAGTGTGGGAGACAGATATCAGATCAGCTTGTACTGATGCCTGAATAGTGGGAGAAAAAGGAGAGCCAGTTAAGTCAACCCCCTCAAGTATTTTGTCTTTGAAGCAGGGAGAAGAAAAATGGTTATAAGAGAGACTAGGAATTCAAAGAAGATATACATTTTTTAAATTGTTTCAGGTTAATCGAGGGTACAAAGAATTAGGTTACAATGTTTGCATTTGTTAGGTACAGTCACTCTTATAATGGTGTCCCACCCCCAAGAGGTGTGCCATCCACCCTAATATGGTGCCCATTGAGCGGGAGCACGCCCATCCCCCTCCCTCGTCTCCTCCCATCTCTCCACTCCTTCCCCGACCCCCAACTTGAATTGATGAGAGTTTTTCTCTTGTGTGGGGTGCATTAGATCATCCACTGGCTTCATATTAGTATTGAGTACATTAGATTCTTGCTTCTCCATTTTTGTGATACTTTACTAAGAAGAATGTGTTTCAATTCCATCCAAGTTAATACAAAAGATGTAAAATCTCCATCTTTTTTATGGCTGAACAGTATTGCATGGTATACATATACCACAGCTCGTTAACCTATTCCTGGGTTGGTGGCTAATTAGGTTGTTTCCACATTTTGGTGATTGGTAAATGAGGTGCGATAAACAGTCTAGTGTGAGAAAATGATTTTTTTTTCTTCTGGGCAGATGCTTTAGTAATGGGATTACAGTATCAAGTGGGAGGTCTGATTTGAGTTCTTTGAGGCTTCTCCATCCTTCCTTCCAAAAAGGTTGTATTTGTTTGCAGTCCCACCAAAATGGAAAAGTGTTCTCTTCTCTCCACATCCACACCAGCATTTGGAGCTTTGAGAATTTGTGATGTGGGCTGTTCTCACTGGGGTTAGGTCATATGTATCTCAGGGTGGTTCTGATTTGTGTTTCTCTGAGATATACATTTTTTAAAGTATACAACTGTCAACCATGATTTTGCATACTGGTTAGAATGACTTAACATAAAGAAGGAATTCATGATACGTGTCCAATACCGTGAAAATATCATTCAAGAACAAAATGCCTGATGAGACAAGGGAGGTGAGAACCAGAGTATAAGTGGAGAAATTGGCCACTGTGACAAAAGAGATGGTGAGGAAGACGGGTACAAACGCAGGAATATTTGCAGATTCAATGATAAAAGATGAGATGAGTGCTCACCTGATGGCTTCTATTTTTTAAAGCAAAAAATAGAATCCTTATTTATTCCTTAGTGAAGAATGAGTAAGGAAAGGGATTGGAGTAAACTGTTCCAACTAAATTAGGAGAAGAAGATGTATTAAATACTCATAATCATTTGGAGAATAGGGAATTGAGCCTATTGGGAAACATAAAAGAATTCCCTGGTAATTCTAAGTGCCATGTGATGTTATTGTCAATTTAATGTGGAATTAGCCCACTGTGTGCTTTTTTCCAGCAACTTAGATGCCCAGATACAGATGCTGACAATGGCAGAAAATTGTGTTAAACCTGGGTTACAATTTTTAGGGGGTGGCCATGGAGTTGGAGATATTTGTAAGGCAGAGACATAATGATGGACCATGGAATTAAAGCCACGCATATAAACAGGTGATACTAAGAGGGTAGTGATGGATAGTGAAGTGGACGGCTCAGTGGAAGTCATTATGAAGCAGTAGAATTTTTGAAAGTAGTAATTGAGAAAAGGATAGAAGGGCATAGAGTGAAATAAATAAATAAGATGAAGGAGATGGGATTTTCCAGGTGAAGATGAAGACTGGGATGTTATTATGGAAGTGAAAGGCTGTCAAGAGAAATAAGAAAAGGTTACTGGAGGTAACAAAGTCAAGGAATTAAGATGTCAGTATATTAGATGGGGCATTCACAGGATGTTGATGTCACCTAGAAGGATGACAGAGCAAGATACTTCAATAGATCTTCAAAGAATGACCTAAGTTTGATAAATGACACCAGTGAGAACACTGGGTGGATGGCAATTTTGAGTGGCGTAAGTTGTTTGGGTTTTTAATGGGACTAAATGAATTACAAACAGGAAAACTTGGGCAAGAACACTCATCCCTACCTCCTGGACCTGAGGCGTATAGAGTGTAAAAATAAAAAAAGCACTCATTAGGGAGGACTAGTAACAGTCATGTTTTCAGGGTACATTTGGATTTGCCTTATGGCAAGATGGAGAAAATATTTAAATAACAGATTGAAGAAAAAGGAACATTTAGTGATTATGGACATGAGTTTTGGCGGTAACATTTAAGTATATACAATGCTGTAGACATGTGGAGAATTAGGAAATGTGCAAAGAACACACGGGGGATAAAAGACTGAGTAATAATGAGTAATATAATTAATCCTGCAAGTATCTGCTGGTGATCACAGATGTGGGCAAATTGAAATTAATTCTGAGAGGATGAGAGCAGAAATAAGAATAGATTCTGTCTGCGTGCCTGAAGTTCATCTGGTACAGAAGATCTGGTGTTCTCCATGGGGTATGTAGTGATGGGATGACCCTGGACTTACTGCTTGTGGTTAAGGACCTGGAGGCTTTGTGGTTTCTGTCTTCAATTTGCCTCGGTCTAGGTCCCACCAGTTGGTGAGTCTTTTGAGATAGTAACCGTCCCCCCCCCTTTTTTTTATTGTTTGGGATTCATTGAGGGTACAAAGAATTAGGTGATACTGATTGCATTTGTTAGGTCAAGTCCCTCTTATAATTGTGTCCCACCCCTAAGAGGTGTGCATACACGGTGACCCTCCATGCCCCTTCCTCCTCCCCCTCCCCAGTCCCTCATCCCCCTATCCCCACCTTGTATTAAATAATCTACTGCCTTCATATTAGAGCCAAGTGTATTGGATTCTTGCTTCTCCATTCTTGTGATGCTTTACCAAGAAGAATGTGTTCCACTTCCCTCCAGGTTAATACAAAAGATGTCAAGTCTCCATCTTTTTACGGGTAAATAATATTCCGTGGTATACACATACCATAGCTTATTAATTGAGTCCTGGGTTGCTGGACATTTAGGTTTGTTTCCACATTTTGGCAGTTGTAAATTGAGCTGTGATAAACAGTCCAGTGCAAATGTCCTTATGATGAAATGATTTTTTTTTTCTTCTGGGTAGGTGCCTAGTAATGGGATTGCAGTATCAAATGGGAGGTCTAGTTTGAGTTCTTTGAAGAGTAATCAGCAAATACAAATAACCTGTTCTTGCTCATAAGCAGAAGCGCTCTCACCCCTGCGGTGGTGTGCTTCAACCCTGATTTCTCTGGTGTGTTCCTTGTTCTCAATGGCAGAGAGGAGCAGTGGGAATGGATTTTCATTGAGTATCTCGGTGTACCAAACTCTTGACAGCCTTGTATCATTTATTGTGTCTTTCGTCCACTTTTCTGTCCATTTTGTCTCAACTCCACTAAAGCTAGCAATGCTCAGTCATAGTAAGCAACTATTAAAACTCATATCATGATATCCACATTCTCAAAACTACCATGTTAAAGGGAAAAAAGTACTGGCCTCGGAAGGCCACTTTATTAATACACACTGCATTTAAGGAGAAGTGTCATTGCATTTGGAACTTGGATTTCTTATGTCCTAACCTTGTTAAATTTTAACAAGAATACATATGCAGGTGAACTTCATTATCTATTATGAAAATTAGACTGGCTTATAACCAAGTGCTGTGTGGGCTATGCTGTTCTTTTAGCATATGCTAAAGGAGAGGGTTAAGTTTGAAGGAAAAGCTGGGAGGAATGCCATTATGAAAGAACAGCTAGCTAGGTATTAAGGTGCTTCAAAACTTGACATTTTCACCATAGTTTGGTTTTGACTTTTAACTTGTAGGCTAATAGATTTAATCTTATGATTATCCCATATGTCTTTTAAATAGCTACTTTAAGGGAAGCTGTACTCACAGAGACAATATTAAATATGACATATGTCCTGCCTTTAATGAGTTTACCATCTTGGAAAAGATGCATAGCTGGCAGTTATAACACCCTAATCATGTACATTGGAACGGCGGTGAAGTTAACCTTGGGGTAAGGGTGTCAGAGCAGACCACTCCAATAAACGAACTTCTAAGCATCAATCAATAATTTTTACAGATACCTCTGATTAACATAAGAATTTCAATTTTTGAATTTATTATTGTGATACCTTAAATGGCAACAAGTTAATTAAAATTTCAGTATATTTGGTCGTTATCTGTTTGGAAGTGATTGTATTTTAAACTAATTATTAAATTAATATATTAATTATAAAATGTCTTAAAATTAATTCTTAAATTATTAAAAATTTAAGATAATATATTGTTTCTCCTATCCTACTTTAGTGACTGAATTTATTCCCAGGTCTTGTATAAATACAATAAGAATAAGTAAGTCAAATTTAAAAGATAATTGACAAGTTTCAAGATTGATCTTCTAGAAGCCTGGACTAACAAAAATATAAGAAGAAATACTTTCAACTTTGTCTTTGACCCTCTATAAACTGTGTTCATATTCAAGAATGTACTGAAATGACTTTAGCTCCTCTCACCTATTATCTGATGTTTCTCCCTGAAGATTTTAACTGCTTTTAGGAATTGTAGTAACTCATTCATCCAGCAAACATTTATTTTTCACCCACTGTGTATAAAGTACCAGGTGAGCTCTCAGTAAGACATCAAAATAAAGCATGCAGGGGTCCCCAGCCACCAGATCTTACAAATAGACCGTGACCAATTTACAGATTAAATGCTACATTCTAGGGAAGAGCTATCTTACAAAATATTTTAGATAAGTAATATATTGGCTACCCAGAACCATCATAATCCCTTATCAGTCAGATTTGTCCTAGACCAGATTTCTCCTCTGTTAATGAGAAAATTCTGTTGAGTGTAATTTACTAGCTGAGATGAATAAAATACATAGAAGACATACTTCTTACATAAATTACATGTTCTAAAACCCCCAGTAACAACATAGTAAACTCTTGTTAATGCCAAAGCAGTGATAGCTAATTCCATCTGAACCATAGGAACCAGGAAATAAAGAATAATATGTTTTCAGCAGTTTTCTGTTGTTGTTATCTAATAAAATAAAATAAAAGGACTCTACCATTGAAGTATATGAATGTATGTGACTGTATGTCTTAACTTAGTTTGTCAATTCAGCTTTTAATATAACATCTCATTTCTTACAATTACTAAGCAGAATATATTGTCATGTTTTTGTTTTAGCTTTGTAAATCTTTCTTAGGAGTGTTCATTTATTTTCTTTCTTTTAAAGTGCAAATAAAGTATGGCTTACCTCCTTTGCACCTTCATGACTGAAAAGGAAGGAAATAAAGAAAAGAAGAAGAAAGAAGGAAAGAGGGAAAAGCAATTGAAATTAAAGGGAAGAAAAGAAAATTAATAAATTGTACAGAACAGAGTGTGGGTTAATATGTATGTGCAGCGGTCAAGTCTTCTGAGGATGCTTTTCTCCCCCATTTGACCTTAAGCCCAATTCTTATCGTTATCATCAGTTCCTGTAGGGCCTACTTTAATTTAATTTATTATTTTTAATATTGTAATAAGTGTCAAACCTCCCCCATCCAAAACAAAGGTAAGAGGGCTTTTAAAAAATTATAGAGTGAAATAGATAGCTCCTCCCTGATGTATATTTCTACTCCCCAGTGAATTTTTAAAATATATTTTATAGTTTCTTATCCTTTTATTGTTTTCTAATATGAAACCATGGTTTTCAGTGCATGTCTGAAAAAATAATTACTCTTTTTGTGTAATTATGACAGCAGGTGCAAGTCTTCTTTTTGTGTCTCATTAAATCATACTACGGAGTGCAGCTTGAAAAGAGGCAGCATTGGATGGATGGAGCTGGGTCTCGGCGGGTCTCTAAATGTGCTCCTGTCTTCACTTAGGAAACAAACAACTTCCAGATCTGTGGGCATTACTCTGGCTTCTGGCACATCTCTCTCTCCCTCCCTCCCTCCTATTTCTCCTCTACATCTCTTCTCTTCCTCTTCTTTACTATTGTTATTTACCTTTTGCACAAATTCCTTTCTTTCCACAATCCGTTTACAATGTGTGAGATAGTGAGGATGGGTGTTAAGAATACAGAGAACATTTAGTAAGTTTCGCCTGTACCCTTCTAAGATGCACCATAAGTGTGATCCCACCATTTACCCTCTCTCCACCCATCCTCCACCTCCCCTTCCCTCCTTGGCCCCTTTTCCCACATTCTTGTGCTATAATTGGGTTATAGCCTTCATATGAAAGCTATAAATTAGCTTCATAGTAGGGCTGAATACATTGAATACTTTTTCTTCCATTCTTGAGATACTTTGCTAAGAAGAATGTATTCCAGCTCCATCCATGTAAACATGAAAGAGGTAAAGTCTCTTTCTTTAAGGCTGCATAATATTCCATGGTATACATGTACCACAATTTATTAATCCATTCATGGATCGAAATAAATAAGAAAATCCCATGAAGGTTATGTCAAACAGTTGGATGGAAAATATTTCAGATTGTATATGAAGCCCGCACACTGTACCCCATGATTGCACTAATGTACACAGCTATGATTTACTAAAAAAATTATATTTTCAGTACTAAAAAAAAAAAAAAAAGAATACAGAGAGCAGAATGGTGGTTTCCAGAGGCTGAGGTTTGGGGTAATGGGGAGGTATTGTCCAAGAATACGGATTTTCAGTTATACAGGAGGAATAAGTTTTATAAGATGCACAACATAGTGACTCTAGTTAATAACTGTGTATTATATTTTTTAAAATTGGTAGCAGGGTGAATTTCAAATGTTGACACTACAAAAAACCAAAGAAACAAAAGATTTAGAAAGTGAGTAAAACCCCCTTTTTAGGCCTTGGGTTTTTCCCCAAAGGGGATAAGGTGTAGGATAGCAGTTAGATACTTGGCAATATTTATAATTTGGCTTTAAGTCAGAGTTATATAAATATGTTTCCAAGCTCTCACTTGAGAACTGATGTAGAGTTTCTAAATAAAAAATAAAGTATGACAATTATTTTACGAGAGTCGAGAATTTGGCTTTTATTATTGAAATTATCATGCCAAGGAATTATCACATCAACAAGTCATTTTTAGAATTATTTCATTGACAGAGAGAGAAGTTTCTCTTTATGTCATCTGGGCACACGCTTGTATAGTACAGGGCTTCTCTTTTGAAAGAGAATAATTTGTTAAAGCTGTGTCCCCTTACATTTTGCCTACAGATAGCTGGTGCATGCTGTGAAAAAGAACAAGAAATCATTTTCAGATGTTCCTGTGCCTGTTGCCCAAAGCCAAAAGCCACCATGTAGCGGCTTTTCAAAATTAGGGATTCTAATGAGGCATCTGGGAAAAACCTTTACAGATGTTGTGTTGGATACTGAATCTATATATTTTTTTATTTGAAAGAAGGGTTATCAACTACCCTAGTAACAGGGTAAGCTTGCTCATTGATAAAAGTGTGAAAATAAAATTCTCCACTAGGATGAGCTTTATAAATGTCATGATAAAATGCTGTTCGATGAACTCATTAATTAGTGCGTAATTGATGGTTCTCTTCCAAATTCAGCAATCAGCGATAAAACATTTCCTGCCTTATCTTTCCATGTTCTTCTGAGATTGTCCATAACCATACCTCTTCCTTAGCAATTTACAGACAGGAGGAGATAAGGCTCTTCTGCTCGGGGCGGTTAGCACAATGGGGCAGTAACGCAGTTGGCATTTTGCTCTCTTTATTGGACAGAAAAATTTCTCCATGGTTTGTCTTTATTTAGATGCCTTGCCAACGGGCTTTACAATAGAATCTTGTGTCTTAAGACTGTGTCTTCAACACTTTCAGGACACCTTTGAGAAACTTTTGCAGTTGTGAATTAAAAGGTTTATCTCCTTAATTTTTGAATGCTAGAACCAAAGTATTACAACTAAGTGATCTTCAGTTGTCAACTTTGGTCTGTTTATTCCATATAGATTAATACACACGAAACTATAACAGCATTTCACTTACGTGCTGTTCTTTTGACCAGTGCTTTCCTCTCCGTGTTATAGAAGTCCTGGCAGTCCCACGTCCATCGTCTTCTGTATCTTGTGTTAAAGATTTTGTGGGAATAATTCAGATTAGCTTTCATTGGTTATCTTTACCTGTTTAAAAGTAATTTAAATGTCATGTATGGTATCTCCAAACAGTACATTAACTCAAAAAGGAGCACTCATACGTGACACCACCTATCACCTAGAGGAAAGCATAGTGTTATAGCTACATACAGAATGAAAATGTATTGTTATGTTATGAAATTGTGCTTGGATCAACTGCTTTTTAAAAAATGCCAACAATTTCTAAACAAACAATTTTAATTAGCCTTCTACAATAATAGCTAAGTGTAGACATAATTTTATCCTTTACAAATGATTTAATAAACACATTCACAAACAAAATGTTATGTTTTATTTATTTTTTTTAATATATGTATTTTATTATTCTTCATTACATTATTCCCCCCCCCACCCCTCCGTGGTAAGACAGAATTGATTTACAGAAAAGAATACAGAAAACACCAAAGCTCCTGGTAGAGGGAGAGATTTCAAGTGGGGA
>CAUYRH010112419.1:0-39417 GCA_963574655.1 Perodicticus potto | reverse complement strand
CAAACAACAATGACGGCTGCAACCAAAAAATGGCCGGGCGTTGTGGCAAGTGCCTGTAGTCCCAGCTACTTGGGAGGCTGAGGCAAGAGACTGGCTTGAGCCCAGGAATTGGAGGTTGCTGTGAGCTGTGATGCCCCTCTATCCAGGGTGTCAGCTTGAGGCTCTGTCTCAAAAAAACCAAAAACAAAAAAAACAAAAAAACCAGATCATGTCAAATCTTTTTTTTTTTGAGACAGAGCCTCAAGCTGTCACCCTGGAGAGAATGCCGTGGCATCACAGCTCACAGCAACCTCTAACTCCTGGGCTCAAGCGAGTCTCCTGCCTCTGCCTCCCAAGCAGCTGGGACTACAGGCGCCCGCCACAATGCCCAGCCATTTTTTGGTTGCAGCCGTCATTGTTGTTTGGCAGACCCAAGCTGGATTCGAACCTGCCAGCTCAGGTGTACATGGCTGGCGCCCTAGCCTGTTGAGCCATAGGCGCCGAGCCGATCATGTCAAATCTTATAGACAACAGAAAAAAAGAAGAAATAATTCAAAGTCATTCTATTTAATCAGGATACACCTGATATTAAAATTAGAGAAAATATATTGTTATAAAGGGAAATTACAAATATATTTCACTTACAAATGAGGATGCAATATCCTAAACAACATATTAATAAGTTGAATCAAAAATTAATGTTTAAGTAATATACTTTGGTCAAAATTGAATCCAGTTTATGTAAGAATTAGTCACTATTTTCTATTCTTTTTTTGTTTTCTTTCCCTCACCCCCTCACTTTCTGTCTGCTCTCCCCTTCCCCCAAGCCCCACTGAGTCATTTACCAAAACACTACTAGAACTAACTTACTAAACACTACTAGAACTAATAAGTGATCTATTTTTTTTAACGAGACAGTGTCTTACTCTGTTGACCAGAACAGAGTGCCAAGGGGTCACACTTACAGCAACCTCAAACTCTTGGGCTTAAGTGATTCTCTTGCCTCAGCCTCCCAAGTAGCTGGGACTGCAGGAGCCCACCACAATGCCCAACTAGTTTTTTGGATATGAGGTCTCGCTCTTGCTCAGGCTGGTCTGGAACTTGTGAGCACAGGTGATCTACCCACCTTGGCCTCCCAGAGTGCTGAGATTACAGGTGTGAGCCTCCACGCCTGGCCTTTACTAAGTGAATTTAAACAAGGTCACAGAACAGAACACAAGGTCTATACACAAAATTCAACTGCATTTCTTTCTTTCTTTCTTTTTTTTTTTTTTGCAACTTTATCGCCCTCAGTAGAGTGCTGTGGCATCACACAGCTCACAGCAACCTCCAACTCCTGGGCTTAGGCGGTTCTCTTGCCTCAGCCCCTGGAGTAGCTGGGACTACAGGCGTCTGCCATGATGCCCGGCTATTTTTTTGTTGCAGTTCAGCCGGGGCTGGGTTTGAACCCGCCACTCTCGGTATACGGGGCCAGCGCCTTACTGACTGAGCCACAGGCGCTGCCCTCTTTTTTTTTTTTTTTTTTTTTGAGACAGAGTCTCAAGCTGTTGCCCGGGGTAGAGTGCCGTGTTGTCATAGCAAACAGCAACCTCCAACGCTTGGGCTCAATCGATCCTCTTACCTCAGTTTTTCTACTTTTAGTATAGATGGGGTCTTGATTTTTGCTCAGCCTGGTCTCAACTATATTTCTATACAGTATCAATTAGAAAACAAATAAAGATACTATTTACAAAAGTATCAAAAAACATGAACTATGTCAAGAAAAACTTAATGACACATGAAAGTACTGGGTAGCAGTACTATGGATTTGTCACTAGTCTGAGGGTGGCTAACTGGGAGTGAAACCAAGAGCCCAGGGAATGGGGGGAGGGTGGTCTGGAATTTCAGCTGGACAGTCAAGAACCCAGAGATATAAAGCATTGGGAAAGCTCAAGGCTTTCACTACAACAAACTCCACAAACACAGCCAAAGATTAAAATGTAAATCTTTATTACTCAAGGACAACTTGGAATTCAGCAATGCCTAGGTTCATGAGGGTATGTAGTGTGACTCATGACTGTCAATACAAAATGACCATAAACCTGGGCTACTGCCTAGGTTGCTTTTGAAGACAATTCAGCTACATAAAACCTGACTTGCTTCTAAAAACGTGAGCCACATTTTTTTTTTTCTTGAAAATGTTTCCCTTACCTCTTTGCCTTGCTCCCAACTTCTTGGGGCTTCTTTTTTTTTTGTTAGAGACAGAGTCTCACTTAGTCGCCCTTGGTAGAGTGCGGTGATGTCACAGCTCACAGCAACCTCCAGCTCTGGGGCTTAGGTGATTCTCTTGCCTTAGCCTTCTGAGTAGCTGGGACTACAGGCGCCCGCCACCCTTGGTATATGGGGCTGGCACCCTACTCACTGAGCCACAGACTCCGCCCCTTCTTGGGGCTTCTTATTGTCTAGGTAACACGTGGCTTGGGCCTAGCCGGACCTTGGGCAATGGACCCTCTGTCACAACCAGCACCTGGGCCTGAGTCTAAGCATGTGGCCTCTGAAGCCTGCCTGACCTGGCTTGGGGCCTATCTGTAGCACTCAGTGGTGGCCTGGCTAGCAGCTAAGTCATACTAAGCTAGCTCACGGTCTCCAGTAAAGCTATAGACACTGGCTTGAGGGGATGTCTTGCTAGACTTTCTGGGGGATCTCAGAACTCTCGCTGCTTGCTGTGGACTGAACCACAGGATCACAAGACAGCCATACTTCACTTTTCCAAATTATAAGCATATGGGAGGGCTCTGGACCTCATGTATTTCTGTGCAGAGTGGTTACTTTCTCTTCAAGACTTCAGAAAAGTCCAAAGCGATGGGCTAAGAGCTGCTGCTACAGACCTGGTCTATAGACACCCTGCCCGCCTTAAAGATGAGCTGGTTCCCTATGGCCCCACTGCACTCTTACCCTGGCCTGTGCAGCCAGCGGCCTTTTACACATATTTCCCCCACCCCAGAATACTGAACCACTGGCAGATCTCTGAGATGTCCTGCCCTATAAGTGGGTTCCACTGAGCCTAGTAGGCTGGTCCTAGGTCCTGCCTGTATGCACACCCTTAGGACATGGGTGATGGCTTTCTCTCCTGACAAGGTCCCACCCCATTGCCTGCAGGCTGATGAGGATTCAACCACCACGAGAACTTCTGACCATGAGAACTTTGACTTCCGGGTTTGAGAGATCTGCCCAGTTGAACAAATCAGCTCTGAAATTCATCACTCTCTTCAGGCCCCTGCCTGTTTTCCTGTTCCAGGTCCAAACCTATGGAAGAAGAGGAAGAAATGCCACTTAGCAAACAGAAGAAACCCTGAAGTTTGTGGGATGCTTAGGAGTTGAGGGTTTCTAGTTCTAAGCAGTGGCTCTTCAAATAGTACCTAAAATGGAAAATTCCTGCTGGGTCTCAGTTTCCAGGAGCATGGTGTGGGCACTGGCACTTCAGGTTAAGGCAAGGTCCTATTGTCGGGGTGTGAGGGAGCTGGGACAGGGTCTTTTTTTTTTTGGCCGGGGCTGGGTTTGAACCTGCCACCTCCAGCATATGGGCCCGGCACCCTAATCCTTTGAACCACAGGTACCATCCACAGGACAGGGTCTTCTTCTTCTTTTTTTAACAGTTTTTAGCTGGGGCTGGGTTTGAACCTGTCACCTCCAGCATATGGGGCCGGCGCCCTACTCCTTTGAGCCACAGGCGCTGCCCCCATGGGACAGGGTCTTCTTAAAGAAGGTATAGGGGACAGGCTGGGCTTCCAAACACTGTTAGAGGGAGTGGCCTGCCTCACCATTCCATACCCCCAATGAGTGGGGGCCTGGTTTGTCTGTGTAGTTGTGCTCTGCTGTTTGTTTGGGGTTGGCCCCAGGAAGTGTGGCTGAGCACCCCAGAGGCTGGCTGTCAGGCTGCAGAGGCAGTTGGAGCAGTCCCTGGGTACCTGCGAGGGAGCTTGATGACAGCAGCTGCAGGCTGTCTAGGACCCCATCTTCATACAGGGCCAGCTTCTGCACCATCTTCTGTCGGGCTGGGTTGATGACAATCTGTGGTGGCTCCGATGACACAGAGCTGCCCAGGGGTGATCCTGGGGTGGAGATAGCACCCTCTTAGCTGTCCCTGGGAACATCTCAGTAACACTTCCAGCTTCACAAATCTTTTTAGCCCCCAGCCTAACACCTGCCTCTCTGGCTTCAGGACAGAATTCCTTCATGAAGTGTGAGGTCAGGGCCCAGAGTAGGCTGTGCCACGGACTTAGCTCTTGGGTTTCCCTGGACAGAACCTGCCTTGTAGGACAGGCGTGGTGGCTCACGCCTGTAATCCCCAGTACTCTGGGAGGCCAAATCGGGTGGATCACCTGAACTCACAGGTTCAAGACCAGCCTGAGCAAGAGCAAGGCCCCATCTCTAAAAACAGCCAGGCATTGTGGCCAGCACGTATAGTCCCAGTTACTTGGAAGGCTTAGAGAAGAGAATCACTTGAGCCTGAGAGTTTGAGGTTGCTGTGACCTATGACACCACAGTCCTCTACCAAGGGTGACAAACTGGGACTCTATCTCAGAAAAAAAGAACCTGCCTTGTTTCGGGCTTTCAGGAGTGGGATGGGGAAAAATGCCTGGAAGGTGAGCTCTTGGCTTCTGATCCACTGGGGAGGGGAAACAGGACAGCGCTGGCCATCCTTTGTGCCCTTCTGTGGCCTCAAGCTTGCTAAGGACAGAGTGAGTGACCATCTGGCTTCCATTCTCATTTCCCAGAAGGCCAGGGTGGGGAGTGGGGGGGCTGTTGCCTAAGGAAGTCCCTGGTCCCTCTTCTGTCCCTGCAGCTACCTTCCATGGCTGTGGGCCGGAGCCCTGGGCCACTGCCCCAGCTTGACTCTCCAGCAGTGTCCCCCTGAGTACAGCCAGCCTCCCCAAGGGGTGCTGGGCCTGGCGAGCAGCTTGGGGTCAAGTGCCAGGAGTGCAGGGCAGCAGAGAGGCCGTATACACTTTCGTCACTCTCCACGGGCTGGTTGTGGCCTTTCTGGAGCTGCTCTGCAGTCTGGGCTGGGGTTCCTGGTGGCATTGCTAGGGGCTGCCAAGGGGCACCCCTACTCTGGGCACTGGCAGCAGTAGACACGTAGGAATTCTCCTGTGGAGAAGGGGGAATGCAACTCGTGGCCTCTGGCTGCCTAGGCAACCCTGCTGCTGCCTGAAGCCTCTCCAGCTTCTCGTACACCTGCAGGGAGAAAAACACGGCTCTCAGGGATAGGGCCAGTGCTTCTGGGTGTGCCAGGTCAGGTCAGCCTTGGTCTCAAAATGGCAGCAATAGCCTTGCATTCTGTGGTCAAACCACAGGGCTGCTCTAAGTTGCCAGCAACCTGCCCCAGCGCTCAGGCTGCCACCTGGGGCCCTGCATAACTATTCTGGGGGATGCAGGAACCACTGACCTGGCACACCCTGCAGCTGGGGAAGTGCTGTTCCTTGTCCCTTTGTCCTTGCCACAAGGAGTGCTGTGAATCATGGCTACCAAAGCCAAAGACTAAGAATGGCTTATCTTTCTCCTCTAGAAAGAATTTCACTGCCCTGCTGCCTCAAATGGGGCTTTTCTAATACTCAGCCGTCACCAGCCGTGGGGAATAAGGCCAGACAGAAAAGGGGAGATGCAGTGCTGCAGTAAACCCAGCAGGGGGCGCAGCAGAAGCCCTTTCCCTCTGCCTGAATGAGGTGGGGTCAGAGGTGAGCCCAGCGGAGCTGACTGCCCTGGGTCCCTCAGTTCAGTGGGCAAGAGCCCTGAGCAGAACCAAAGGGCAAAAGAGGGGACTGTCTGGAAACTCATCTTCAGAGAGAGACCTGGCAGGAGCTGTGTGTCGCTTGCTGCAGAGCAGGGCCAGGCATGTGGGGTTTCCAGCTGGCTAACAGGTCCCCCTGGGCAGCGGATTTCTCAACTGCTTCCTGTCTCCCCAGGGATACCTGGGTCATGAGGGGCCTCTTCTTGGCCCGGCGGTGCAGGCAGTAGCAAGCCAGCCGCCCCAGCCCCAGGCCCAGCTCAGGCAGGCACGGTCCAGGCCTGGCGTCCAGGTGCTTCTTGTAGATCTGGGTAGAGATTGCAGCAGCCCAAGCATCTGCCGCCAGACCTGCTTGCAGTGTGCTCTGGGTACTTTTCAGGGTCACCCCGGCCTCCTCTGCCTCCTCTTCAACCAGGTCTTTCTGTGGGATGGATACTGTGAGCATGGCTATCAGGTAGCCACACTTTCAGGGGCATTCCCCTGGCCCTTGTCACCCAATACTGTTGTCTTCTTTCTATAGTTATTAAATACCCACTGTGTGCCCAATGCTCCCCCAGGACTCGCTGAGTTCTTGCTTTACAGAGCTGACCTCTGGGGTGGGTTGGGGGTGTGTGTGTGTGCAAAGAGATGTCCATAAGCCTACCAACTTGTTAAGACACCCATTGGGCATGCAGTTGGGGCCTGAGCAAGTAGCACTTGGGCTAGGATCTGAAGCCATGAACTAGCCAGACAGGGCAGAGCCAAAAAGGGGAGTGCTCCACAAATAGGTATCCTGGGGATAGAAAAGGAACTAGAGGCAATGTGGCATTTTAAGGTGGGACAGACCAGGAGGTACCACCAGGGTAGGTGCTGGCTCTTCAGAGGGAATGCCACAAACACATATGAAGGTCCTGAAACAGGTAGCATGGAGTGCCCCAAGCACAGGGGACCATGGGAGTTGTGGGGTCATGCCATATCAAAGGATTGGGCTTTCACCATAAGAGCAGAGAAAAGGCAACTGGGCTTTCTGAAAGGCCACTTTGGCTGCTGGATGAAGAGCCAAGGGGGAAGCATCCAGGGAAAGACCTCTGAGAAGCTTGGCGTGTTTCTCCAGGGCAGCGATGGGGACAGATGCAGAAGGTAAGGGAGGGGCCAAACCCCCACTGAGCCCCCTGGAACAGAGCCCTGAGCAGCAGGAGGCACCTGACTCCACACATGGCAAGCAGCAAACGTGGACTGAGCACGTTCCCAGACAGGAGTCCTGTGAGCACTATGCATGTATTGTTTTGTATATGGACAAACTGAGGCCTAGAGAGGAGCAGGAATTTGCTCCAAGGCCACCATCAAGCGGAGATTAGAACCCAGGTCTCCCTCCAGCCTCTCGACTCATCTCAGTCTTTGGCAAGGCAGATGGGGGTGAAGAAGTAAGGACGTAGCATGCTCACACCCAGTGTTCACCCACAGTTTGCCCACGGGGGCCTGACTCCACCGCTGCCTCCCAGTTCCCTGTCCTCTACGTTCTACTGCAGCACCACTCTCAGTGCACTGGGACTGTCCCTCTCTTCCTCCCAACCCAGTGGAGGCATCCATAGAAGAAAGACAGGTTTCTCCTTGGCAAAGTAAAGTAAACTACTTAGTGCCCACTTCTAAAGATGAGTCAGCAGCAGCAGAGGCTTCTGAGCAAGGCTGCGTGCTGAATCACTGTCCCCTCTCTGGCTGTACCTGTTGGCTGCCCTGCCTCAGGAAGCTCACCAGATACTTGGCCCTGGCCCCATGCATCTTCACAGCCCTTTGGCCAGTCAGTGTCTCCAGCACCACCTAGACAGAGGGCAGGACAGACAGTATAGCAGTGGCTTCTGGGCCAATATCACCCCAGGTCTTGGCAGGAAGAGACATGCAGGGCAGAGGCCTCTGGTGGACAGTGGATTGGGGCTGACAGGGGTATGGCCCTGAGATGGGCAGGTAAGGACCAGCTACAAATGAGAGAGGGCCAAGTGTCAGGGGATGGAAGCATAGGCATCTTGGAGGGCCCATGTGCAGAAAAAGATCTCAAAATTACAAACACAAAATAAGTTGCAGGGTGAGGAAGAGAATCGTGCAAGGCAGGGAGAGGCCCTGGAGCTGAATAATTCTCCAGAACCTCCTGCCTTTGCCTACTTGTGTTTTCTTGCCTCCCCTAAGCCAGTGGAGGGGCCAGCGGCTCACCACCCCAAAGCTGAAGGTATCAGTGTCCACAGCCAGTCTCCCTGTCTTGATGTACTCCTCAGGCAGGTAAGCCAGGGTGCCTCGCACCGTCTGTGTTCGGGCCACCGTGCTGCTCTGGCTAGGGTTGGCCCCTGCAAAGCGGCTGAATCGGGCCAGGCCAAAGTCTCCCAGTTTGGGTAACAGTCTCTCATCCAGAAGGACGTTGGAACTTGGGGAGGGAAGAGAGTGGAGTCAGTCCAGCCCTCACTCCAGCTTGCTCTGCCCCCAGCACCTGCCTGGCTGGGATGAGACTGTACTTGACGCTGCCAACCTGGCGCCTTGCCCACAGAAGGCTGCTGGTGCTGCCTGGGTGTTCCAGCTGCCTGTGGAGCCAGTGGTTCCTGAGGCCCCCATACACAGCTTGTTCTCTGCTCATCAGTGGAGCCGTTCTTGGCCTGTTTCCATACTGTGCCATGCTTGGATGCTCAATACCCCGAGAACCCCCAGCTTTGAGGTCTCAGGCTGTGCCCGTCCCCCACATCAGCCAGATAGAGCAAGGTTGTTCTCATGGGGGGCACCTAGGCTCTGTCTTTCCACCTCTTATGGGACCCTCCTCACCTCTTGATGTCTCCATGGATAAGGCTAGGTATGTCCCGATGTAAGAACTGAATTGCCCGAGCTGTGCCCAGAAGGACATCTAGTCGCTGAGGCCAGGAGAGAGGGAGGCAGGCCTGGGTCTGGGGTGGCAAAGGGAGCAAAGGGACACGGGGGACGCTGTGGGTAGCCATTCTTTGACCACCAACCCTCCCTCCACCTGTTACCGAGTGGCATGGAACAAGCCACTTCACTCTTTGGGCCTGTTTTCCCTTCTGGAAAACAAGGACATATAGTGTCTTTGACATGCTTTACAAGCAGGTGAAGACTGAGCTGTCCCACTGGTTTGTAAAGTACTCCAAGGCAAGAAAGTGGCTGGGGAACGTGTTCTTTGGGTTCGTGACAGAATCTGATAGGCTTCAGTTCCCAGAGTTCATTCCTTCATCTCTGGGCGGTTAGGAAGTCATCTAAGGCACTCTCGCTACCCTCCCCAACACACATGCACTTGGTCCCTGTGTCTTGTGGGTAACTCACTCAGAAGGGGCCAAGTCTAGCATCCAGGTGGTTCAGCCCGCTGACCACTGCCAACTTTGCCTCAAGGGCTATACTGACAAGACCCTTCAGCTACTCTGATGGCAGAAGGGAGAAGCTTGAGTCAGTAATCCCCTTTGAGGACTGCCAGGGATAGGCCATGGGGAAGAGTTCTGTAGCAAAGAGTTGTCTCATGCCAAACCCTGAGCTAGGAGCTGTGAGGAGACTAGAAGCTCAGGCTCCCAACAGGCAGGACCCAGCCACAGAGGCTAAAAGTCCCTAAGCCCCATGCCTAGTTCTGTCCAGGTACCAAGAGTGCTGTGGGTCCAGGCCACTGTGTCAGGCCAGGTGTGCCTACCTGGAAGTGGAGACGGTCTTCCAGGGAGCCATTGGGCAGGAAACCATACACGAGGCAGTAGAAGCCACTCTGAGCACAGTAGCCAGCGAAGTCCACAATGTTTGGGTGACGAAACCTGTTTGACAAAGTAGGTCCTGAATGCTCTGGCTCTTCAGTCCCTCCCTTCCAATAGCCAGACTCAGTGGGCAGTCTCTGCTAGTCCCTCAGTGAGGCTGGGCCCAGCAGGCTTCAGGTACCCAAGGGAGCCAGGTCTTGTGGCATGTCATCCTGGAGCTGGTCTAGCCTTCCCTCTGTCCCCAGCCAGAAGGATCACCTGGACAGCTGTTCCACCTCGGTCAGGAAGCTCTGCCTCACTGCCGTCCACTCCAGGTCAGCCTCCTGCAGCAGCAGGTGCGGTGGGAGAGGAGTAGGGAAAATGGGCAGCATGAGGCTCTTGCAGCCAAGGCTTGTCGGCCACTTCCAATACCACTTGTCTTGGGCCCGGAATTGAGGGACCAGGGACTTCATACTGGAATCAGAGGGCTAAAGGAGTTGTAGGGCAGCCAAGCAGAGAGACTGGAGAGGGGCGGTGAGGGCGTCTGATGGGCTTGTGGGGTCTCTGCTTGGAGGCGGCACTCACCTCCTTCAACCTCTTGACCGCATACACTGTGTTCCGCATCACTGCCCGGTACACGCGCCCAAAGCCGCCTTCCCCAATCTTCAGCTCCTCTGAGAAGTTGTGGGTGCCCTGGGAAATCTCACAGAGGGGCCAGCAGAATGGAGAGGCATGGGCCCCCTGCAGGAGGGACACTGGGCTCTTTGAGCTTGGCTGTGGGAAGAGACCCTGGATCAGGTACAGTCTGGGTCTCCCCCACTCTGTCCAGGGCTCCAAGCTCCCCAACCCCAGCTGCCTCCCATCTGACCCGGCTTGGCTGACTGGAGCTCTGCCATAAACCAAAGGCTGCGTTTCTTCTCTTTGTCTCTGCTCTTTCCTGGAGCTAGGGGACACCTACCTTGGTAGAGGAAGGAGCTGGTGATGGTGGTGGTGGCTGGAGGGACGCAGGGCTTGGGACCAGGCCAAGCTCAGGCCCTGAATGGGTCTGGGAGCCTGGAAGAGCTTCACAGACACACCAGTGAGAGGCAAGAGGAGACCAGCAGGGTCTACAGCCCTGGCCATGGTCAAAGTGGTCCTTCCTCAGGTCCCTCAAGCCCAACACCAGAGCCCTCTTACCTGGGGAGGGGAGGGTGGAGACCGAGGATGGTAACTTCCGGGGAGTCCAGGTCTCAGCCTCCTGGGGTGCGGAGATGCTGCTGGGCCTTGGGGCAGTGGTGCTGGGGGGCAGGAGGGGGGCAGGAGGGTGCCCTGGGTGCCAAGGAAGGAAGGGAAGGTTGAGACCCCTGTTGGAGCGGGCAGGGGCCCTAGGGGTCCCGCCGCGCCCCAAGTCCCAGGGACTCGGGACGCTTCGGCTCACAGGCTGTGATGATGTCGCGTGCACGGAGCAGCTGCAGGTGCGTGAGAATGTGCACGAGGTCGGCCACGCGGGCATTGCGGTTGATCCAGGGCCACAGCACACTAGCTGTGCGCTGTCCAGAGCGTTCGCACAGCCGCAGCTCGGTCTGGTCCCGCACGATCAGGGCCGCTGCAGGACCGGGGACGTCAGGCCTAGGGGCCCAGGAGCCCGCCGCCGCCCGCCCCCGCCGGCCTGCCCGCCCGCCCGCCCATCGTCACCCACCGAACTGGCACCAGTCGGCGGGCTCCAGGGCGTCCATCACTTTGTAGAAGCGGCACATGACCCAGGGCGGCACCTCGTACAAGAAGTGCTGCGCTCCGGGGGCCGCGGGCTCCCCCGGGCCCGGCCCCCCGGCCATGGCCGCCGCCGCCCGGCCGGGGCCTCTCGGGGCCTCTCGAGGCCGCGGCGGGCGCGGGCCTGGGCCGGCCCGGTCGGCGGACAATGACTCACTTCCCCTTCCAGCCGACCTCGTGCGACGCCCGGCGGGCGGAAGAGGCGGTGCCCGGGCCCGCAGCCACCTCGCGCGCAGGCCGGGACTCCCCTCGGCCACACGGGGGCGCCCCGCTACCCTTTGTCGCGCGGGGCTTAGGGGAAAGGACCTGGGTGGGACCCCTACCCCTCATGTCAGCGCGAGGCCAGGCAGAGCGGGCTTCCAGGAGGAGAGGCCGTGTGAGTGGGACTCTGAAAGAGGAAACGCGGCTCCCACACTGGAGATGAGGGGCACAGCAAAGGAACGGGATGTCCCAGGAAGACTGCTCTTGCCAGCCTGCTGACAGTAGGAGGCCCCGTTATTTGTGAGGCAGTGGAGAGTCAGCAGAGTTCAAGGCGGGGCGGGGTCAGATGTGGCTCACAGAAAAGTTCTCCCTCGCCAGTGACTCTCATCAGCTGGCGGTGAAGCTGGCGGCAGGAAGACCGGTGTGGAAGGCGCCTGCTTCAGCACGCATCAGCAATCAGTAAGTAGCTTTTTGCCACTTTTCCTTCTCTGCTAGCTTGTCCCACTGGCACAGAAACGCGTCGTCTCTTGACAGTGGCCTTGGCATTGCCCTGCGCTCAGCCTCCTGCTGCCCCTTTCTCTGTCATACTTCTGGCCCTGTGAGGACACCACAGACCAGCAGCCTCTCCTGTCCTAGTCCCAGTCTCTTATGCCTGTTTCCTCGATGCTCTCCACCCTGGGATTGGTTTGGCTTCTCTGGCCATTCCTTTGCTGCTCCCTGGCAGACACCATCTGTCATCTCACTGAGCATCTTTGGAGGCCACCCCTTCCCACAGGCCCACTGCCCTCATCACGGCCTTACCTTGATGAAGGGGGTTCCTTGCTCCATCTCTGTCCAGAGGGCCTTCCTCAGGCATTCATCAAGCCACCACACTTTCCTGGACAAGCCCTTCCCAAGATCCCCAAATGCTCCTCTGGAGGCCCAGTTCTTGGGGCCTGTTTACAGGGCCAGGACAGCCTAGCCCCTATCTGCCCACCTTGTGTCTAGCTCACCCTCTGCACTCATCAGTAGCTACCGGCCATTGAGAACTGCCCCAGCAGTCCTCCAATGTGGCAAGAATGTTGTCCCCTACAGCCATGAGTTTTCTGTTGTTCTCCCGGCCCTTGTTTATGAAGGTTGAGCTTTGGCAGCTGTAGGAACAGTGTCCTGAACTCCCAGGCAGCTGCCACAGCCACTGCACACAGCACACGTCCTCTCCCATACAGCCTTCCAGAACGGGAGCCCCAAGCCTCTGCACCTGACTCCTTATTGCACCAGGCCTCCAGCAGCACTGAGGACTGACCATTTTGTTCCTCTGGCTGGATGCATGCAGGGAAAGCAACAAGCCTCCTCCCACAACAGTCTTCCTCTCCTACTCCACCCTGAAGGCAAAGGAGCATCTCAGCTCCAGCCTGTTCTCCCAGAAACTTAGGGCTGTTTCTAGAAACAATGTCTGCCCAAGGCCCACCGCTGCCCCTGTTGGAGCCTGTTCCCTGAAGCTGCAGCCACCATGACCACTTCCAAAGGGGTAGCAACTATGCCCTGAGACCCGGAGGCTCTTCACAGGGACAACCTTCACTGAGATGTCCTGCCCAATCCCAGCATTCTGGGAGGCCGACGCGGGTGGACTGCCTGAGCTCACGAGTTCGAGACCAGCCTGAGCAAGAGTAAGACCTCATCTCTACTAAAAAATAGAAAAATTAGCTGGGCATTGTGGTGGGTGCCTGTAATCCCAGCTACTTGGGAGGCTGAGGCAAGAGAATCGCTTGAGCCCAAGAGTTTGAGGTTGCTGTGAGCTGTGATGCCATGGCATTCTACCCAGGGCAACAGAGGCTGTCTCAAAAAAAAAAAAAAAAGGAAAATTGCCACTCGCACCACTCTCTATGGAAGTGGGCAGGGTCCCAAGTGCATAGCGCTCGCTCAGACAGGCTCCCTGCATACAGGCTGCACTCTGGAGTCCCTTTTAGTAGGTGTATCCACATTTGCACGGGAAGCAGGACTCTGATTGAATCCACAAACTGCTGCCCCACATGGTTCTCTTCTAGCCCAGTACCAACCTGGTGAGGTAGCTCCTTATGGGAAGTCAGCGACAACAGGTCCCCCTTTGGACACTCTGTCAGCATGCCCTTGCCTGGTCAAGGAGCCAGGTCAGCAGTTGTCAGAGGCCTTGTGTGGGTCTCACTGGTCTGGAACACAGGAGGAGCCCTGGAAAACCCTAGGGCTCTAACAGCACTCAGCAAGTAAGCCCTAGGATGCACCCTCCTCACACAGGGACAAGGAAGCTGTGCTGCAGGCAGACTCATGCCAGGCCCTGCCCTCCACATGCTGGAGCAGCCAAGGAAGGTGCCAGGAAGGCTAGTGTGTGAAGTGGGCTTCCCTTTCCTCTTGTGGCAGTCCTGAAATTGGCTATCTGGCTTTAGGGACAGCCAGATGAAATGGGGAAACACACTACCATGTTGTCATGTGAGCTGGAGGGGGGACTTCTGTCTTATAATGAAAGCCCAGACCTTGAGTCACTTTTACAGAGAGATTTATCGAGAATGCTAACAGCACAGGATACAGTACTTCCCAACAAAAGGTGCAAACGCGTCACTTAGAAAGGCATGCTATTTCTTTGCTTTCACATGTATTAAAAAACTTACAAAAATAAAATAAAACTGCGTGCTGCCCATCTTTTCAAATAGTAAAAGAACCTTGTGAAAAAAATCACTTGATTTTACAACAAAAGACACAAACGGACATTTTTATGTAAATTTATAAGGCAAACTCTTTATATAATAAATAGGTTACAGGGATTCAGTGGGGGAGTGTTTTTGAAACGTATACAGGTACATTCAGACAGGTTTACTGAAATGGTACAAATTTCCTTAATAAATTGCCTTTTGTTTTTAAATATATCAGTGCTTTCAGTCATTTGGCTATACACAACCTTTTTTTTGAACACTACAAAAGAGCAATCAGTAATTTTTGTTGTTAAAACGACCTACTTATTTTCTAAAGTAATTGTCCCAAAACACAAAACTGAAGGTGAGTATGGTAGGGGGTTTAGAGACATCTCCAGCTAAGTCAGTCCTGGCTTGTCCCTGTACCCTACATGCGCTTCTCCCAACCACAGATGGGTTTCTGTGCTGGAGTCAGCTTCCTTCTGCACAGGGTAGCTTGTGACTCTGACAACACTGTCCACACACCTTGGCCTCCGGAATGGCACAGGGGAGCATGACTTTGACTCGGGAGGGGGCAGACACCCTGCTGGCTTCCTCCAGCTACTACACCCCACATGCAAATGCTCACTACAGTCAGGATTGTCCTCACCTCTCAGCAGACAGGTCTTTAGGTGCTACAGGAGCCCAAAACAATGTCTAATGCAAGTAACGGCTCTCTGAGAATGATCTGTTTTTGCCATGGAAAGGGAACATGTTTCTCATGTCCAAATTTTGCTAGGGACTAGATGACAAGCCCTTCTACCTTCATTTTATTGCCCCAGATGGTGAGGACTAGAAATATCATGTTAATGTTGTGCACTGGGGGACAGGGTGGGATGTGACAAAAGTGTCTCCAGCAGCAAGTTCCATAGGGCATGCCTTGGAGGTAAGAATGCCACCCTTCCAGGAAGAGCTGCAACATATGCCTGGCCTGTACCCACAGCCCACTCCACAGTGGAGTGTCCTGGTCACACCTTCACCCCACCCTACCCCTCTTCAGTATGGTCAGCTCTGCACACATCCCCTCTTGGCTCCCCTCTAAGGATCAACCTTGTCTTTCCTTAAACATAATGAATGATGGTAATGAACTCAGGGGAGGGAAACCCAAACTGATTTTGCCCTGACTTTGAAAATGCGAAGTGTTTGGTCTATTTGCTTGGAATAGGGCTCCCAAGCTTAACTTGTTTTGCTGGTTTCTGGCCTGTGTAGGAAGAGCTATCTCTTCAGTTCTCTCCTCATTGCAGTCTATGTCCCCCTCCCTCCGAGTGCTTTTGTTTGTAAAGAAAAGGTGTCTAGAAGCATTTGTCTCTGGAACAATTACTTTAAACATGGTTACAATACAGACTTCAGTTCAAACACAGAAGAGATTTACTTAGCAAAGTTCCTTTCACCCACCAAAAATTACACAAATATAAGCCTCAACACCACAGTTAAGAGGACCAGTAGAGAGAACCTCGTGTTTGGAACACAAAAGGAGAAATAAAAACCAAACCAAACCCAAACAGAAAAACCCCAGAAAGACAAGGAAAGGGCATAGGAAGAAGGAAGGAGAGCAAACACAGCACATGGTACAGTGTCCAGATACACGGGGAGCCCAGCACAAGGAATGGGCTCGGCACACATTGAGTAACAGTCCTGGTGATATTTGGTCATATATTCATCAACTACTGACTCTGGAGCGGCTGTTATTGATTGAAGCAGTGACAAATCAAACGGAAAAGGAGGCCGTGGTAGCAAGGGAAGGAGCAGGCTTCAAGTTCTCCAAGCCTTTTGCACTCCACTGTCAAGCTCCCCAGAAACACTGAACCAGGTGGGCTCTGCTCCATCCGGGCGGGGCTAGAGGTCATGAGGTGAGGCTAACTTGGGTGATTTCCTGTCAGTCAGAAATCACGCACGTGGACACACGCAGACACCCACCTGTTAGTGGCCAAACATCAGCGGCAATGGCCTCCTCTGCCCCCAGCCCAGGCTGGGTAGGAAAGAACATGGCGACCCGCTGCTAATACTTAATGTGCTGGAGCAGGCCCCGGGGGCTAGGGGGCCCAGAGGCTGTCCCAGCCTGGTCCTCCCCGGAGGCCTGAGGGTAGCCTGGCCACTTGACTGTGTCTCATTTGGATTCAGGCCTCAGAAGCAGCCATAATGCAGGGAGGGAAGCTTCTGGCCCTGGTGATTTATAATGCTCTCTGCTTTGGAAGAACAAGTTTCTGGATTTTTTTTTTTTTTTTTTTTGGTGTTTTTAATTACTTAAAAAATGATCAAAAACAACGGTTACAGCTAAACTCTTTAGCAGATATTGCTCATTAAGAATTACAAAAGCAAATGCAATTACTCATAGGATGGGGAGAAGAGGCATTTCTGGAGTCTTCACTACTTCCTGGAGGGACTCACTAGACTGATGCACATGATTCTGGGGTCCCTGGCATTCTACCTGGTACAGCTTATAGGTTTAGAGACAAGACAGGCCTGCTGTGTCCCCTCCAGCCCCCACTTTGAGCCCTGCTGGAGGGGAGGCCTGCTAGCTGACTTGCTTACTCTCTGGAAGGGGGCTGGGGAGGGTCAGGTACCCCAGGGAACTCCAGCTTCTCCTCCCCAGCAGAAGGGGACCAGGCTTCAATGGGTCAAGGGAGTGCTCTCACACCTGCCTGCTGAGGTGAACTATCCTGTACCCAGAGTCTTGGGACCGCTTTCACAAGTGCAGGAGAAATGGAGTGCAAAACCCGGGTGCTGCCTGGAGCCTCCATTGCTTGGCACAGGGAAGCCCTTGAAAGAAGCGAGGAAAGACCACGGATCTGCTTGGACAGAAGAAGTGACCAGCAGACAGATTTGTCGTTTTTTTTCTTTTTTTTCTTTTTTTTATTTTCCCTTGTCCTATGCTATGGTTATCAGAAATATTGTAATTAAGCAACAGGTATAATTTTAACAGGTCTTTTTTGTGTGGAGCCACAAGCAAAATGAGTTTATAATTGTGCAATATACAGATATATATATATATAAAAATCCAACTGCTTTGTGTGTCTAGTCGGTGCATTAAATAAAAGGGACAGAAAAATTAAAAGCAGAACTAAAAAGCAAAATGAAAGCCCAGGATAGAGGAGACAAAGCAGGCCTATGTGTACAGTCTGTAAGTTACTGGGTATAATCAGGGTCACCAGGAAGCACAGCTTTGCCACTTGACACACAGACAGTGAAGGGAGAGGGACTATCAATGCACAGGCGCTCTCGCTGCTGAGCAGGACCCAGAGGAAGGTAAGGCAGAGGGGAAGCCAGGGAGCAAAGCCACTTGCAGGTTTCTCAAACGTCTTCACTTCAAAGGCGGGTTTTCATCGATGAGGGCCTGGGCTTCGCCTGTGTGAAGTTGGTGGGGGGTATCCTCCCTCCTGGCACTGCCCTCACACCTGCCCTCCCCCTGCCTCCTGACAGGGCAGGAAGAGTGGTTCCAGGAGGCAGCGAGAGATTTGGGAGGAGCATGTTGAGAGGGAAGTGTCAGGGTGTGTGCCACACAGCTGCTCCGGAGGCCCAAGACCCATGGAGCAGAGCGGGAGGAATATGTGAGGGCAGGGCACACCACAGGCAGAGACAAGCCTCCTTGTTTCTTGGGTGTTCCCTGACAAATCGGTGCTGGGGGCAGGCTGTCATTATAAGAGAACAGGGAAGTGGGGTGCTGCTGGGCCTCCTGGGTCCCTGGTTAATGCTCTGCTTTCCATACTAAGAGTTGGGCTCTTGAAGCTTTGGGACCAGGCTAACCTTCGTATTACCCCCAAAGGACAGGGTCAGAAGCAGTATCCTTGGGGACTGTTACCCAAAGAGAGACTGGTTCTCCACCGACAACATGGCCCAACATCTCAGGAGGTCTGATGCTACCTCCTCAGATACAGAGTGTCAGGCTAGATTTCCCTTAGCCTGTAACACGCACCAGACATATCTAGCCGAGCACTAAGTGTTTTCAGATCAGCACTTTTGCAAAAGCTTGCTCTTACTCATTCAGAAACATCAAATGTATTTTTCTGCCAAACACGTTCTGAGCTTTCCTTCTAAATTGTTGAGAACTAGTTTCAGTGTTCAATTTCCCTCCTTTAATATGTAGTTTTAGACTCTGGGAGAGGCAGTATTCTAGTGATTTATAACAAGTGGACTACATATGCCTTTTCTAAAGACTGATATAGTATCTAAGAGAGAAAGACAACAAAATGGAGAGAAATCAACAAATCCCTTTAGAGGGGAGCTAGTTCTCTGATACAGACAGCAGAGAGGCAGAGCGGGAAGAGGGCACAGAGAGAGCAGAGGGCTCTGCCCCAGACATAGGATGCTGCTGCTTCTGTGCCACGGCAACTGCTCCAGGCCTGTTCCAAGGCAGGAACTTGGGGGACTTGCTATGCGATCCTCCGCAGGGGCTCTAGAAACAGTCATCAGAGCTAGGATCTGTAGGTGTGAACTTGAATCAGGCAATCACTTTGGGGCAACATACAGCCTAAAATTGATGAACAAAGGTCTTCTCAAAGGACTGGTGCCTATGACCTCCTCCAGCTCAGTCAGCCCAGAGAGCCTGGCTGGAATGCTCTGGAGAGGGGGCCATGGCTAGAGGGGTTCAGAGCTCTGGCTGTCAGGCTATAGTTGGGCTAAACCTACTGATCCTACTTGGTGGATTCAGTTCATATCCTTTTGCTCCCTTGAGCCACTTATTAAAAGTTATTGAAAATCCAGAGGTCCTGTCAGCTAACTCCCTTTTCCATCAGACTTGGCAGTTTATTTCTGGTTATTATCCTTTCATGATCTCTGTCACAGCAATGACAAGCTGCACAGAGAAGTAGGTGACAATCTGGGGCTGCTCCAGCTCCCATTTCCACTATTGGTGGCCTGTCCTGGAATGATGCCACCAAACAGACTGAATTGGGCTATCACTATCCAGTGAGCTGAGAGTTTGGCACTGATGGATTGGGGAAAGTGGCATTTCTAGGTGTTCCCTGTGCCTTTTGATATGGAAATACATACAGCATTAGCAGAAGGGATCTGTACTAGAACCTAGCTGTGGCCAAGTGTACCCAGCTCATTGCATTGTCAAAGCTGGCAATTCCACTGGTTATGACAAGTCCACCAACAGGCAGGGCAGGGCAGGGCCAGGATGGGAGTACCTAGGAGGATCTTGAGGACAGTCTTCCGTCAGGAGAGGAGGTAGTAACTAACAACTAGAACAAGGGTGAGGGAGACTGTGGATGTGACCTTAATGACCTAGCCTCACAGGTATTTGAAGGCTTTTGGTCAATTCATTCCTGTATTCTTTACTTCAATGAAAGACCCCCCAATATTCATAGTGTTTAGGTATGACAAAATTGAGGTCACACCCCTAAACTGGGCCCATCACAGCTGGTGAGAATCCTGTGGCTTAAGGCTTTCCCTCCAACCTCCTGTCAACCTGACCCTGAGGCAGGGGCAGCATGGGAGCTACAGGGTTCCTGCCTGCCAGGGTGATAAACCATGTTGCCTTCATTTGGGGAAAGAGAGGGAATGAGGAAGAAATTGCGGGAAAGATAGAAGATCCTAAGGAGCTTTAGGTGCCACCTGCAGCTTTGGAAGGAACTCTATGTAAAGGCAGCTGGGGAGTGAGGGAGCTGCAGGTGAGGTCCAATCGAAAGAAAATAACACTTTGAATGTTGTGTTCCTAACCACAAATGCTCTTGAATGAACTGTCATGGGCAATGGGGAGCCTGGTGGGCACCTGCACACCTCCTACCAGGACCAGATCACACTTGGCTGATGGAGAAGCCAGCTCCTGACATTGGGTCTAGGAGCCACACTTCACTGGACTAACTATAATACGTTAAAAACCGGACTGACCAAAACATCTCAGTGACAACCTGATTGGATGCCACACTCACATGGGTAGGTGTCCTCTAGGGGTGCTGGGAGTGCGAGGCCACTGCAAGGACAGGAGCCTTTTGTCCTTGGAGGAAGAGGGGCTCTGAAGGACCCCTTTCCTTTCCTGGGGAGGAGTCAGAAGTGAAGGGGGGAGTTCAACAGCACAGCAGGTGGAAGGACTCAGGGATCAGGCTGATAGGAGTCTGGTTGCAGGATTTGCTTTTACAGCTTAAAGAAATGGATACATATATGCTAGAAAGTCCAACTATGAGACTTTACAAACAGAATGGGGCAAACTCCCTCACTTCTAACCATTCCGAAGAGACAAACATATTTTTTTTTTCTTAAGCTACTGATTGGAACTGTCACTATGGTTCCTGATTGCTAAAGACTGGCAAGAAATGCTAGACAGTTTCTATGATGTTTCACTCCTTCATGATTACACCATAGTAAGGAAGCCAGGGGACAGTAACTGAAATACACAAGACAACACGCACTTGACAGTTCATGGCAGCAGCTCACATGGGACATGCCTATGGGTGTTTCTGGAAGCATAAGACTGCTGTCTCATTTGCTACTTTGATAAGGTACTTCTCAGTTGGACAGATCTAGATATAAGAGACATCTCTGTAAACACAGAAAAGGATGTACCAATATGATGAAAATATGCAGCGAGGTAAGGACTTCCTGAACAGAGGATAAAAAGACAGGGTTCCATATGAAAACGGAGCGGTTAGAACCGCAGCAGGCCCAAGCCTCTAAACCCTGCGCCATACCCCAGGGCCAGATGGTCAAGTACCTAGTGGTCTGGCCCCACCCAGTCTCTGGTGAGCAAAACATTTCTATTAGAAAAGGAGGAATAAAGGAGGGGCTGGTCCCAGCTTGGGTTTTGGGGGTCCACTTGTTCTGCCACACTATGCTAGACTCTGGATCTGTGAGTGGGGCCAAAGTCAAGGTGGCAGGGAGTCCCTGCTGGGCCACTTGATGACTCTGGCATGCCACTGGGGCCTCTGTGCTTTTCTCAGCTACCAAATCTGGTCCAGCTCCTGCGGCCCACTTCTCTAGAGCAGGAAGGTGAAAAGGCTCATTGTTTAGGGTCTGAAAAGCCTTTTGCTTTTTTCTTACCAGGGAAGAGGAGGCTACCTAGGAAAACAAGATCTTGCTACTCTTGCTCTTCATAGAGAGGCCAGGTTGGACTCAGCAGAGCCCAAGTTTTCCTCAGAGCTCATAAAGGGGGTCTGGTACTGGCAGCAGGATGGCAAAGGGCAGGGAGGGCTCTAGGGGCGGGAGCTGACAACTGTCAGCTTGGTGTATGGTTGGGCACTGCGGCTGCCTGAAACAGAAAGGATGAACTGTGAGGAAGGGGAGAAAGGAAAGGATGAAATGAAAGAAAGACAGAAATGGAAGGAGAGGAGAGAAACCAATCAGGAAGTCCTTATAAAATTGCAGCAAACACTTAGAGTTTCGGAGCTTCGTGGGAACCCTATGTGCTGAGCCCACTTTAAAACAAGCGCAGGTATATACAGATCCAGGTAGTTCTGAACACCATCATGTCTGGTGGCTTGAGGGACAAAGTATCACCAATTCAAGCCAGTTTGCTCTCAGAGCATCTAGTTGTTTTGAAGTGGGAACATGAAGACTCAATAGTGCAAATAATTCTAAGCTGTCCCTACAGGAGTAGAATTGTAAAGTAACTGGAAGAACATTTTCCTCTCCTCCTCCTTTGCCCCCTGCCCTGTCCACTAAGTCCCTAACTACCAGTCACAGACTGCTCTGAAAGGTTAGGAGTCCCTCTCATCCCACAGAGCTCAGCCCAGCCAGGCCCCGACCCCGAGCCAGCTTGCCTACACCTCATCCTGCTGCCTCCATTGGCCTCTCTAGCGATACCCACTGGAGGACGTCCCTTGAGAATGGGCGATGCCACCTCACTCTGGGCCATCCTTTCCTGTTGGCTCAGGCCAGTCTACTCCAAGCAATTCAAGGGACAACTCCCTCCTACCTATGCCAGAACTGGAGCAGACAGGTGCCACTTTAACTGTACTGTGAAATGTCCTTGTCAGTTTTGGATTGGGGCTGGTATGGGGCCAGACTTGTGCCACCATGGGTGGGATCACATGGGCCATAGCCACTGGCCATCTCTGTCACCTTCTCTCAAGAATCCAACCATCTCTCCTGCCTCACACCTCCCTGTCCCAATGTGACTGGGAGTGGGTGAGGTGGGGGGAGCTGGGGGAGCTGTAGGCAGGGCACCCATGGCACCAAAAATGGGAGTGTCCTCAACTGCTCTCTGTCCCTAATACCACATGGGGGAAAGGTCTGTGTGGGAGGTGAGGTGCCTGGTCAACAGCTTGTCTGGTCAGTAGTATCTGCAGCAAGCCTTGTTGAAGGAGCCTAGTTTAGAAAAGTGCAAAGCTACTTCTGGCCCTGGTTAGGTCTTCAACCTGACTGTGCTTGTCGGTAAGAAAAACATCCCCAATGCTCCAACTACTCCCACCCTGAAGCCACGAAACTCTAAGTTTACTGAAAGAAAAAAAAATATTTTTTATTTCAGTTAATCGGGAAGCTTTGTCAGAGCCCTACCCATAAGGAGAAGAGACAACAGCTGCCTTTATTCTTGTTGGTTTGCTTTGCAATCCACTCTCTGTAAAGTCAGCTAACTCTCTCGGTCACGGGCGTCCGGCTGTCCACAGGCTCCTCTCTGTTTGGCCTTGGCATGGAGGATGAAACAATGTCTTTGCGCTCTCCCTCCCCTCGGTGTTTGTACTTTTCTGCGGCCGTGGCGGCGGTGGCGACCGCGGGCTGAGTCTTAGCTGGCTCCTTGGGGCAGCCATCACTCTCCAGTGAGCCTCCTCTGGGCATCTTCTCCTCTTTGCAGACGCTGCTGCTCAAGTCCTGGGGCTCAGGGGGGCTGGTGGGGTCCTCAGAGCTCTCGGGCTCAGGGGGGGGTGGGGGCAGGGGTGGGAGCAGTGGCACAGGGGCCTTTGGGGACTCTGAGTGGTGGTGATGATGGTGGTGCTCTTTTTTGGGGGGCGAGGAGGCGCTGCTGCTGCGCCCCTTGGGGCTGCTCTCCTTGCTTTTCCGCCCAGGGCTCTTGCAGGTCTTCAGTCCCTTCCCGCTCTTCTCACCAAGAGTGGACACCAGCAGGGGCTTCACTACCTCCTTGACCTCGATGCTGACTGTCTCCCGGGTCTTGCGCTTCTTGATGGGGAGGACGGTCTCCTGTACGGACCGGATGGAAGACTCCTTCACAGCTTTCTTTTTGGCCTCTGCAGCAGCAGCTGCCACCACACTCCCAGGTTTTCGGCCCCGTTTCTTGGGAATGGCCTGGGGGTCAGCCTCAGCTTTTCGCTTCCTCCCAGGGCGTTTGATTACCATGACCTGAGTGGAAGTGGTGGCCCCACCCCCCTCAGCCTTGCTCCCTGGTGAAGCTTGAAAAGGCATCTTGACGAGTAGCTTCCCAGGACTTTTCTCCAAGACCCTTTTCACCTGTACACCCTCTGATGCTGCTGCCTTGGGTCTCGTGGTGCCACTCCCTTTGGGGCGTCCCCGACCTCTGCCAGTTCCTGGAGCTTTGGGAGATTTGGGCTTCTTAGGTGGTTTCTGCTCTCGCCGGGAGGGGCTCCCTCTCCCAGTTACCGTGAAGTCAAAATCATTAGGGTCCAGGGATGTGTCGCCTACCTTTTCGAAGTACGCAATCAACTCCACTTTAGAGCGAAAGGCTTTTCCCTGGGGACTGTGGGAATAAATGGAGAAACACAAAGAACAATCAGAAACTTTCCATGGCAATGTCAGAGATGGGGCAGAGTGGAGGGTGGTATCAAACTCTCTGATAGACATTACTACTGAATAATAGTCACACTTAGGAAAAGCCAGGATGAGCTAAAGAAGGGCACAGCCAGGGTTATATGTGAAGCAGTGTAGCACAGGTAGGAGTCAGGTTGCCTTGTAGAAGTGGGCACCTGTATGGCCTGCTCTGAGGCTCAAACAGCTTGGTGCTGGGTACTCAAAAACTGTGGCTGGGCTGCCCCTCATGGACCTGCTGCCACCATGGCCATTCCTGTGGCCCTCCCAGGCCTCTGTACAATCTAGCAACCAAAGGGGCCAGGCCTGACATACTGGGGGCCCATCAGGCTGGGGGCCATTCTGCTGGTTAGTGCCTAGGCCTTATGTACCACCAGAACATTCCTGCATCTGAACTTAGGCCTGGTGCTCACCCTCTCTGGGAACTGGTTTCAAGAGATAAATGAAAGAGTCATGGAATCACAATGAGGCTCTCTGCAAATGTCCTTTGAAAATTGCTAACCTTTTTGGGATCATTTAAGGGTCTTAACTGACATGTGCTTCTTCACTCTTCTGAACTTCTGACTCTAGAAGTTAATCTGCTTCAACAGGAAATGCCTAGCTACATTTTGTATTTGTCCAAAGCTGGACAAATACAAAAGGGACAGTTGGAAAGGTACATGAACTTTGTCTGTCCTTGCAGAGACCCTATTAAGAGAACCCATCCTTTCCCAACACTGATGTGCAGGAAAAAACAAAGTCAGAGTGGGCTCTATTGCTACTCCTTTTCTAGACAAGGACTTGAGGTGTGGAGAGGGTAAAGGGCTTACTCCTCTAGAACTCCCCACTCAGGGTAGTGGCCTCTGTACACAGTTACCTCTTCTATACCTGGTCTTGGTGTCATTATTTATGCCCCTTACAGGTATGGTTATGCACACTCATTTTTGTGATCCATCAGCAGTTGAGAGCTGTCACTCCAAGGGAGCTTTGTCCCTAACCTCCCACCCTGTAGAGACAGGAGTTATTCTTACTCACTTGATCAAATACACATCATACTTCCCAGCGGAGCGGCCAGATTTCCTTTGCTTAAGTTTTCGTGTCCAACCTTCAGGCAGGGTGGGGTCATCATACATGGGTCCCCGGTCACGAATGATGGAGCGCCGCTGTTTGGGAGAGGCAGAAGCTTCTGGCACAGCCGGGGCAGAACCTGACCCTTCTGATGTCTCTGCTTTGCCTGCCTCTGCTGGCTCAGCAGAATGGTGGGCTGATGGCTGCAGAGGCTCATGCTTGCCCTCTCTGTCTTCTTTCTTATCTTTCTTCACTTTTTTAAACTTTAGGGGTTTGTCCTTGAGGCCCTGGAGGTCCTGGTCTTCTGACTTTTCTTCCCTGAAGTATTAAACAAGTATGTAAGTATCACAGAAAACACATCAGGCTGCAGAAAGAGTGGGTAAAGGCAGGCTTGGGTACCCTCCAACATGCAAGGCCCCAGCCCACCGTATACTCAGGTCTAGATGCACCCTTGCCCAGGACACAGGGGCTCAAATATTTCTCTGCTGGTGGTGCTGCACCATGGTGATTACCATATCCACTTCTAGCACTGCAGGAGTGAGTGACCTACACAGGTGTCTTTCTTCTGAGTAGAAATACCATGTTGTTCAGGCTCGGCACCTATAGCCCAGCGACTAGGGAGCCAGCCACATACATCGGAGCTGGTATGTTCAAACCTAGCCCAGGTCTGCCAAACAACAATGACAACTACAACCAAAAAATAGGCAGGCCTTGTGGTGGGCACCTGTAGTTCCAGCAACGTGGGAGGCTGAGGCAAGAGAATTACTTAAGTCCAGGAGTCGGAGGTTGCTGTGAGCTGTGACCCTAAGGCACTCTACCAAGGGTGACAAAGTGAGACTCTGTCTCAAAAAAAAAAAAAAAGGAAAGAAGAAATACCGTGTGGTTTCTCAGCACACCACCTGGCAGAGGTCACTTTAGGAGTCACACCCCAAGGACCTTTGGACTTGACAGTTGACAACTGGGGAAAGGGAGATGGCCACCCAAAATGTGGGTGAGGGTCCCCTTCATGAAGGCCCAGGCTTGAGTGTAGTTTTGGGTTACTTGAATGTGTTACCCCATCTATCAAATCAGTGCAACAAGGCATGCTGCGATCTGCTGATGGAACGTGGTCTGGCATTGCCCCCTTGTGAGGTGGCACACAATGCAGTGTCACAGAACACACAGGTTTGGAGCCTGCCAATGTTAAGCTCAAACTCTGGCTGTGCCACTTCCCAAACAAGAACCTGAGCAAATGCCTTAGCATTCTGTCCCTTAGTCTCCTCATTTCAACAATGGGTGAGACATCCAGAGACACCTTTACTGTAAGGATCACGGGCAAAAAGGTATAGGGGCACTGTATAAACACTGGTTAACTCAGGCAACAGGAACCGGCACCTTAGGTTCTGATGTGATTAGAGAAGCGATCCCAGGTTGTATGAGTCTTCGTCACAAGATGTTCCCTTACAGGAACAGCCTCAGCCTTAATAGAGTCAAAGGGAAAGGCAAGGAAAAAGGTGTGGTCCCAACACAGGCACGTGTCCCTTTCCTGCTGGTGCAGAAGAGCACCCTCCCCATTCCAGGGTAGAACACTTCCCTGTTCTTCTCTGCTGATGGAAGCAGCTCCTTCCCTACACATCAGTTTAGTGTGGTAGGGTCCCTTCCTCATGTACTTCAGCAATGGCCATAATAATGAGGCCCCAAACCCCACGTCTAGCCAAGATGCTCTAGTGGCCCATCTGTGTTGGTGACACTCCCTAGGACTGCAGAGCAGAGCCACACTGCCCTCACCTGTAGCTCTAGCTGGGCCTGGCCAAGGGAAGCTTGGAAAGAAGCTACTGCCTGCTACTACTTTAGTTAGCAGTTCGTTCTGGAAAAGAGCATGACTATTCCTGTCCTTTGTGTTCTCAGCCCCACAAACCCCCTATTGCACATGGCTGTTAAGTGCTGCCACTGCCTTGTTGCCCCAAGTGACTGCCCCTCTCATCTACACTGTAGAGGCTGTGCAATTAAAGCACCAGATAAAGCACCAGTGGGAAGCCAGGACTCCAGTTGATGGGGGAAGAGTCATTACAGGCTGGCCAGCTCCAGGACTCAGAAACTATAAGGATACACCTTTCCAGACTGCCAGGTCAGGTTTGGAAAGGCTGTAACCAAGTGACAAGGTCCTAGAGTAGACGGGACATCCTGGTCTTACTATGACTTGCCTCTGAGTTCCTCCTTACCCTGCACCTCCCTGCACCTTCCTTCCAGCCAGAGTGTGGCTGCTGCTCTACACACAGATGCATCCAAAGCTCATAGGGCACCTTTTCTTGCTATAAAGTGGGGTTTCTAACCTCTTCTGATATAGAGCTCACTTTCCAAGTATCTGAGTCTCAGGGTTCCCAGTGGGAAATGAGGAAGAACTCTGGGAAGTTAGGTGTGGCCCACTAGGCAGCCCCCCATGAAGAAGGAATGAAGGGGAGCTTGCCAAGAGAGTGGGACAGGAAAAAGGCCAGAGTAGCAGACAGACAGAAATCGCCACTTCCATACAACCTAAGAAAAAGGCCAGAGTAGCAGACAGACAGAAATCGCCATTTCCATACAACCTGCCACATCCCTGCCTAGTGCCAGGGAGAAGCACCTGGATGCTCCTGAAGTCAGGTGGAAGTACTGGACCAATGGGAAAGGTCTGACCTCTTCTAAACTCTTATTTGTATTCCCCCAAATATCTTAACTACTCTGAGGTCAAATACAAACCACATGATCAAAGGAATGCCTTCCAGAAATCTCTAAAGAGACACCTCCAGAAATGCCCAACAACGTATGCATGATATCATCATTTACCACAGCATTACTTTTACTAGCCAAAGGGTACAGATACCTCACACCCACCTTCAGGGGCTCGTGGAGTACCATGGCACACTCATGCTGGAGTGGCTACAAAGGGATACAGAAAGCTCTCAGAGCTGCATGAAAAAAAAAGAAATAAATAAAAACAAATAACAAAAGCCCAAGAAAGCAGCTTAGATTCTGTCGGGTGGGTAGCAGTGGTAAAAACTTCACAAAACAGGGAGGCACCTGTGGCTCAGTGAGTAGGGCGCCAGCCCCATGTACCGAGGATGGCGGGTTCAAACCTGGCCCCAGCCAAACTACAAAAAACAAACAAACAACAACAAAAAACTTCACAAAACAGGTAATCCCAGTAAGTTTACCCTGAACCTTCATTGGACCTTCACTGCAGGCACACCCCAGGGCTGCCCCCCAAAGGGCTTTTGGCATTTGCTGAAACACAAGCTTTGTTTCAAAGAAACCACACACCCCTCTTCATTCTTCCACTAATCAGACCACCCAACACACACAATCTCAAGATGATTATGAACAGAATGGAACACTTAGTTCAAAAGTTCACATATTTTGGAGTTGAGAGTATCCTCAGAGAAACTACCTATTCAACTCCTGAGTGTTACAGATGGGGAAAAATGAAGTTTAACTAGACAAAGGAACTTATCTGAATTCACTGTCCAGTCACCAGATGCATGTATGTTCACAACTGCCTTTGTCCTGAGCCAGCCTCTGCCAGAAGCTAGGAAGCCAGGGTTGAATCAGCATCATTCTTCTACCTTTCAGAGCTCAGGTTGGTAGCAGACACAAAGAAATGGGGATACCCTCCCCCTAAAAGCAGCTTGTTCTAGGCACAGTGAAAGCAGAGATGCGATAATTAACCAGAAGTGTGTGGGCTGCAGTTGGAAGGTCTGAGCCAAGCTTTTAGGGCTGAAAGGAGGGCTTGGGAATGCCACATCGCTGCCAGGCTTGGGCGGAGGCAATGACATCACCCTTTGTCATCAGCAGCTCTGGGCCCTTGCCCCCTGCTTACAGTTTCCTAGGAGAACTTTCCTCTTCTAGGTTCAGTTAAGATGGTACTTCTGAGAAGGCTTCCCTGCTTCTACCTCTCCTTTTTCTCCTCCCGCCCTGCTCTACAAACCAGAGCACCCTAAACCCCTCAGTGGCTTCAGAATACACCCCTGTGCATGCCTACCTCACCCTCCCTCCTAGATGCACAATACCAGGTCAGAAGCAACACCCAAGAAACATGAGCACGTAAATGAGCATGACACAGCCAAGGTGCTATGTGCACTTCTTTTGGTAGCTTCATCCCTTTGACCATACAATTCTAGCAAACAGGCTCTGAATAAGTGAGAGTAAGCAGGCTCAGAATAAGTGAATAAACAAATGGTAAGTTTGAGCCTGAATGCTGGTGTTTTGGAGATGGGGCTAGGGAGGTCACCGAGGGTATTGGCAAGATGACAATGAGGTGCATAGACATGGCTCTTGCTGAACAACTGAAAACGCTGGACTGAAGACACTAGAGAAGATCTCCACAAGCTGTCAAGACAAGGAGCACACGGGCTAAGGAGTATGGGAAAATACACGCCCTTTTCTGAGGAGAAATCTGGCAGACACTGCCTTAATAGGCAATCAAAACCAGCTGCTGCTCAGTGTCACCGAAATGGACCAGCATCAGGAAGGAATAAATAAGCTCACCATGAGAACACGGCCAGAACAGTCCAGAGAGAGGGGCACTCCACATGACAATAGGCCTGACTCTTCAAGACTGAGACAAGAGCAAAGTGGGGGCTGGGGGAACGTTCCTGATTAATGCTGGGGGAGACTGAAGAGGCCATCCTGGATTTCTGGTTCAAAGGCACTACAAAAGGCATGAATGGGGCACATGGGAAGATATGGATAGGTCCCTGAGTGTCACAGCTGCTCTGTCTGCTCTCAGGAAAGTGAAGCTCAAATATTTAGGAGTGAAAAAACATGATGGGCTCGGCGCCTGTGGCTCAACGAGCTAAGGCGCCAGCCACATACACCTGAGCTGGCGGGTTCGAATCCAGCCCGTGCCCGCCAAACAATGACGGCTGCAACCACAAAATGGCCGGGCGTTGTGGCGGGCGCCTGTAGTCCCAGCTACTTGGGAGGCGGAGGCAGGATACTCGCTTGAGCCGAGGAATTGGAGGTTGCTGTGAGCTGTGATGCCACAGCACTCTATCCAGGGTGACAGCTTGAGGCTCTGTCTCAAAAAAAAAAAAAAGAAAAGAAAAAAGAAAAAACATGATGACCACAACTAACATTCAAATGCTAAATGGTGCAGGGGAAAGACATGCTGAACAAGGTGGAGACAACACCAATATAACTGAAAGCTGTGTTGACTGACAGATAATATTTTGAAGCAGTGTCAGGCAAGCACGTCATTAAAGACAAGGCCTCGATGTTACCTAATATGTAAAGAAGAAAAGCTGGCACTCGGCACCTATAGCAAAGTGATTATGGCACCAGCCACATACACCAAGGGTGGCGGGTTCAAACCCAACCCAGACTAGCTAAACAACAATGACAAATACAACAACAACAAAAATTGCCGGGTGTTGTGGGGGATGCCTGTAGTCCCAGCTACTAGGGAAGCTGAGGCAAGAGAATCGCTTAAACCCAAGAGTAAGGTTGCTGTGAGCTGTGACACTAGAGCACTCTACCAAGGGCGACATAGCGGGACTCTGTCTCAAAGAGAAAAAAAAAAAAAAAGAGGAAAAGCTGGGAACCTTGAGCAAGTGCCTCCTTTTAGTGGCTTGAATAACCACAATGCTCTGCACATTACACCTATGTGGCAAAGCTGTTGAGTGTGAATGAAGAAGGTACAAAGATATTTCCCATGTGTTAAAGAAAGCATAGCCGGGCTCGGCGCCTGTGGCTCAACGGGCTAAGGCGCCAGCCACGTACACCTGAGCTGGCGGGTTCGAATCCAGCCCGGGCCTGCCAAACAACGACGGCTGCAACCAAAAAATGGCCGGGCGTTGTGGCGGGCGCCTGTAGTCCCAGCTACTTGGGAGGCGGAGGCAGGAGACTCCCTTGAGCCCAGGAGTTGGAGGTTGCTGTGAGCTGTGATGCCACAGCACTCTACCCAGGGTGACAGCTTGAGGCTCTGTCTCAAAAAAAAAAAAGAAAGCATGGCCAAAGGTGGCCCTGCTTAGGACTCAAACAGCTCATCTGTACCCAAGTGAATGGCATCAAGCACGTGGAGCAGTGTGAGAAAGCACAACCCCAGGTTACGTTGAAAAGAGTTGGTGGCAATGCTGGGGGCAAATACCAACAGAAACTTCAGTGTACCCTGCTATTCTTTTCACCACAATAATTGCTCATGGTTTTGTCAGTGAGGTCTGGTTACCATACCACATAGAATTGTAGTAGTCTACTCCCAACCCAGTTTTTCCTATGCAAACTCCTATTTTTATTGTGTGATTTACAGAACATGAGATTTTTTTCCAGGAATGCACATATCACAAGGAAGCAGAAACATCTTGAGAAAGCTTAAGTATCTCCAAAGCATGAGATAACTAACGCTCTTCAGTAGTAACATCATTTAGCGATTTTGCTGCTAATAAGGCAAATATTACATCAAATCCTTTATTTGATCTAGTAAGGAAAATGAGTTGAAGAAATCTTGTTTTCAAGCCAAATCACTCTATCTTGAGAGGTTCAACAACAAAAACTGCTTGTACTTTCAGGGACAGTAGAATCCTGCCCCAAAAGGCCCAGAAAGCAGTCCTAGGAGGCTGTATCTGGTACTCACTCGATGTAAGGCTCTCACACTTGACAAGGATGCAAGCAACATCTAATGTTAGCGGTTTTCTTTTCTTTTCTTTTTTTTTTTGAGACAGAGCCTCAAGCTATTGCCCTGAGTAGAGTGCTGTGGCATCACAGCTCACAGCAACCTCCAACCATGGGCTTAAAAGATTCTCTTGCCTCAGCCTCCCAAGTAGCTGGGACTACAGGCGCCCGCCACAATGCCTGGCTATTTTTTGGTTGTAGTTGTCATTGTTCTTTGGCAGGCCCGGGCTGGATTCAAACCACCAGCTCTGGTGTATGTGGCTGGCGCCTTAGCAGCTTGAGCTATAGGTGCTGAGCACCTAGCGGTTTTCAGATTTAAAAACAAAGAAAAGCCTAGAAAGCAGAGATGAAAGGCATTTTTCACTTGAATCAGAATCCAGCCCCCTCCCTGATCCCTGGAATGAATTTCAGAGAAAATTCCAGAGCCTCAGCAATATTTTGACCTTTCCTAATTTTACTCATGTTTGTATTTGGTCAATTTCAGAAGATGGCATTTTTCAGCACCTTTAATTTCCAATTACTCTGTGACACCACATAAAGGGCAGGGAAGCAGCTACTTCCCCCCAGGTAAATGGTCTGGGACCAGAGGAAAGAATTAGCCTCTTGCACCGGCTGCTTCCATCCTAAAGTGTCATTCTATTAGTGCTTCCAATTCTTTCTTTTTCCTAGTATAAGCTACAGAGTCTCAGAATCAAGGAGGCTTCTCTGCACAAACAAATAAAGGCTGCAGCACTGTGAGACACCAGCCTCAGCCCTTTAAAATCTTGAGAAGTCATGCTGGCACTGGAAGAGTCTCAGTGGTCTTTGGGGAGCAAAAGGGCCTGGGGCTCGGCTGGAAGCCACAGTCTAGACCAGTGGTTCTCAACCTTCCTAAAGCCATGACCCTTTAATACAGTTCTTCATGTTGTAGTGACCCCCAACCATAAAATTATTTTCGTTGCTACTTCCTAACCGTAATTTTGCTACTGCTATGAATTGTAATGTAAATATCTGATATGCAGGATTTAGGCGACCCCTGTGAAAGGGTCATTCGACCTCCAAAGGGGTTGCGACCCACAGGTTGAGAATGGCTGGCCTACACCCTGAGGTTCCACTGCCCTGTTCTGAATTCAGAGTCCATTTTTTAATCCTTTACTTTTGAGAAGATGCAAGAAATCATCTATGTTTTGAAAAGCTAAATAAAACACAGTTCTTGCCAAGCAAACGCAGATCCTTCCACAAATAAAAGCAACCAGTGACGTACAGTAAATCTCATTTTTATAGGTGTGTAAAATGAAATCTAAACACAAGTCCATCACACATGGGTGAAAAAAAGAGAAGAGGCTAAAAAAAAATTCCTATCAGGAACAGTGGCACTCCTGTGATGTTGGCTACTCAGGAGGCTGAGGCAGGAGGATTGCTTGAGCCCAGGAGTTCAAGACCAGCCTGGGCAACAGAGTGAGAGCTTGTCTCCAAAAAAAAAAAAAAAAAAAAATCCCTGCTGTGGAAAACAGTTAAGTATGGATGGAGTTACTACAGGACCCAGCAATTCCAATCTTAGCTATATACTCCAAAAACCTGAAAACAGGAATTTGAACACATATTTGTATGCCAATGTTCATGGCAGCACAATTCACAATAGCGAAGTGGTAGAAGCAATCTGGTGTCAATCAACAGATGAATGCAAGAAAATGCGGTCTATCTATGAGGGCAGACAATTAAGTTCGTGAACATATCTTAGAAAAAGTGCAGGGTGGCGCCTGTGACTCATTGAGTAAGGTGCCGTCCCCATGTACCAAAGGTGGTGGGTTCAAACCCAGCCTCGGCCGAACTGCAAAAACAGAAAAATAGCCGGGCGTTGTGGTGGGCGCCTGTTAGTCCCAGCTGCTTGGGAGGTTCAAGAAGGGGAATTGCCTAAGCCCAGGAGTTGGAGGTTGCTGTCAGCTGTGTGATGCCACGGCACTCTACCGAGGGCGATAAAGTGAGACTCTGTCTCTACCAAAAAAAAAAAAAAAAAACTTAAGAAAAAGTGCTATATACCTCATTGCTGAATATCACTATGGTTACCTTTGAAGTACTCCCTTTGGGAAGCTATGCAGTAATGCCAGCATCTAATCCATCTTTCAAAACACTTTTCATAGGGTGAGTTTACGAACTTAATTGTCTTTCAGTTTTTTTTTTTTGGACGGGGCTGGGTTTGAACCTGCCACCTCCAGCATATGGGGCCGGTGCCCTACTCACTGAGCCACAGGCGCCACCCGAAAATTGTCTTTCATCATATACAATGCAAAATTATTCAATGTCAAAAAGGAAGGTGATTCTGATACGTGCTATAACACAGATGAATCTTGAGGATATTATGGTCAGTGAAAGAAGCTAGACATAAAGAGCACTCTACGGAGGGTGACATAATGAGACTCTGTCTCAAAAAAAAAAAGGAAAATGGAATAGGAAGAAGCAATGGTTGCACAACATTGTGAATGTACTAAATGCCACTGAGTTGTACACTCTGTAAATGAGTGAATTTCAGGGGCTATGAATGGTATCTCAGTTTTTTTTTTTTGAGACAGAGCCTTAAGCTGTCACCCTGGATAGAGTGTTGTGGCATCACAGCTCACAGCAACCTCCAATTCCTGGGCTCAAGCGAGTCTCCTGCCTCTGCCTCCCAAGTAGCTGGGACTACAGGCGCCCACCACAATGCCCAGCCATTTTTTAGTTGCAGCCGTCATCGTTGTTTGGTGGGCTTGGGCTGGATTTGAACCCGCCAGCTCAGGTGTACGTGGCTGGCGCCTCAGCCCGTTGAGCCACAGGCGCCAAGCCGGTATCTCAGTTTTTAACCCCCCCCCCATTAAAACAGCAGCTAACTTCACCAGTTACTCTAAATCACAAAGATAGGTTTTGTGATGCCTGGGCAGTACTCAGAGCCCACACAGCTGTCTTTGAGGATGTCTGTCTGCCTGTGGCACAGAGCCCTGTCAGGTAGCTGGGATGCTTGAGAGGCCAATATGTGGACCAACGGTGATAGCCCAAGCCAACCTAAATACTAAGCTGAATGTTAAGCCCAGGATGCAGAAGCTGAATGTTAAGCCCAGGATGCAGTAACTATGACAGTCAGAAAGGAGTTTAGTTTGAGAAGTTTGGCTAAATATTCTGAGGGTATTTGACCATTTTTAAAATTGTGGTAAAATACATACATTCACAGTATTGCACAGCCATTCTCACTATCTGGCTCCAGAACTCCCAAAGGAAGCCCTACGCCCATAAAACAGGTTCTTTCCATTTCCACTCTGCTCAGGCCCTAACCACTAATCCGCTATTGTCTCTATGAATCAGCCTAATCCTAGCCTTTTAATTCTATTTTTCTTTTTGAGACAGAGTCTCACTATGGCACCCTCAGTAGAGTGCCGTGGTAGCACAGTTTACAACAATCTCCAACTCTCAAGTGATTCTCTTGCCTCAGCCTCCCAAGTAGATGGGACTACAGGCGCCCACCACGATGCCTGGCTATCATTTTTGTTGCAGTTGTCATTGTTGTTTGGCAGGTCCGGGATGGGTTCGAACCTACCAGCCCTGGTGTAAGTGTCCAGTGCCCAACCCAGTGAGCTACGGGCACCGCCCACTTGGCTATTTTTTATTGCAGTTGTCATTATTGTTTAGCTGGCCCATGTTGGATTCGAACCCACCAGCCTTGGCGTATGTGGCTGGTGCCATAACCACTGTGCTAAGGGCACCGAGTCGCCTTTTTTTTTGAAGAGAGAGTCTTATTTTGTCATCCTCAGTAGAGTGCCATAGTGTCATAGCAACTTCCAGCTCTTGGGTTAGGCGATTCTCTTGCCTCTGCCTCCCAAGTAGCTGGGACTACAGGCACCCGCCACAACCCCCGGCTATTTTTGGGTTGCAGCTGTCGTTGTTTGACAGGCCCGGGCTGGATTCGAACCTGCCAGCTCAGGTGTACGTGGCTGGTGCCTTAGCCCGTTGAGCCATAGGTGCCGAGCCAACACCTGGCTATTTTTTTGTTGCAATTTGGCAGGGGCCGGGTTTGAACATGCCACCCTCAGTATATGGGGCCAGCGCCCTACCCATTGAGCACAGGCGCTGCCCGCGCCTTTTATTTCTTTTTAAACAAGAGTCTCACTCTTGTCGCCCTGGCTAGAGTGTACTGGTGTCATCACAGCTCATTGCAACCTCACACTCCTGGGTTCAACAGATCCTTCTGCCTTGGCCTCCCAGAGTGCTAGGATTACAGGTATGAGCCACTGTGTCTGGCTCTATTCTGGACATTTCATATAAGTGTGAATGGTATCTTTCCTACGGAAAGTCTGTCTTTAAAAACCTTTATTTATGGGCGGTGCCTGTGGCTCAGTGAGTAGGGCGTTAGCCCTATATACCCAGGGTGGAGGGTTCGAACCCGGCCCCGGCCAAACTGCAACAACAAAAAAAAATAGCTGGGTGTTGTGGCGGATGCCTGTAGTCCCAGCTACTTGGGAGGCTGAGGCAAGAGAATTGGCTAAGCTTAAGAGCTGAAGGTTGCTGTGAGCTGTGATGCCATGGCACTCTACCAAGGGCGACAAAGTAAAACTCTATCTCTAAAAAAACAAAACAAAATAAAACAAAACAAAAAAACCCCTTTATTTATGTATTATTTATTATTTTTTGAGATATGGGGTCTTATTATGTTGCCCAGGCTGGACTCAATCTCCTGGGCTCAAGAGATCCTACTGCCTTGGCCTCTTTAAGTAGCTGGGATTACAGGTGTGTGATACAGTGCTGGGCTTAAAAGCCTCTATTTCTAAGATGAGCTCTCCGTTCTCCAGCAACTTCTCCATTTTCCTTTGTGCCTTTGCCTCTATATTCTAGTAGGGTTCTCATCTTGTTCCTCCACACAAGTGGCTGGAGAGTTACCAGGGCCAGGTTGGCCTCCAGCACCTCCAATTCCAAACACCCAGTCTTTAAGGTCCAAATAGCCTCTGTTTCCATAGATGCTGACATTACATTCCCCATTTCCTGTTGATTTTTTTTTCCATTCCTTGGCACACTTTTAAAGTGTTTCACAGACTTTTATCCAAGTGTTGGCTGTTTTTATTGAAGAACATATCTGCCAAAATAAATTTTCATCATGAAGGCAACATATTTTGGGGAACAAAAAAGGGAGAAGATCTCTACAAAGGAAGCAAGAACTCTGTATAAAGCCCAGTTCACTGGTCTTACTATCTCCTAACCAACTGGGAGTGAATGCCCTTGTTTTTGTCATGCAGCCTCTCACTAGTGCAGGTCAGTCCATGTCTGTATACTGGACAAACTTCTGTTTCCTGAAGTTGCCATCTGAATCCCCCCATTTACTTCACTTGATACTACTGAAATGACCAATAACATGGAAGAAAGGAGGAACTATCTGCTGGTGTGGGCAAACAATTAGGCGCCATCAGTGGCTGAGAAACTTTCAGGAAGTGCTGCAAAGCGTGTGTGGGCAGGTCAGTGTAAGAGAAGCAGTGCTCACCCTCTACCACAGTTAAAACACAGGCAAAGGAAGGACCTAATGGGAGCTATGAGGATTCACCAGCAAAGATCCATAAAAACCCCCACAGCAGAAAAACTGGACCCATGAGCCAGGTTGGCTGAAGCAGAGTTTGATAGCGGCAAATTTAATGACCTGAAGTCCACCAGTGTCCTAGATAGAAAGGCTAGTGACAGGCTGGCCAGTTCCCCGGACAGTGGTGAGCAACGGAAGGGCACTACTGGGGCAAAGAGACACACTGATATGGACGCAGTGATTTGCCACTAGTACCCTGGGTCTCCACCTTCACTCCAGCTTCTGCCACAGGGGAAGCAGTAGGGCTAAGTCTCTATCCCAGACACAACTCTAGGGACTAGAAGAAAAGAAAGTAACATGCTTAGAGACAAAACAAATAGCAACAAATCAACTTTGTATAAATACTAACTAGGTAGAAAATAAAATGGGAGGACTAAACACCAATCATTCCAGTCAAAATCCCAACTAGAGGGCAGCGCCTGTGGCTCAAAGGAGTAGGGCGCCAGCCCCATATACCAGAGGTGGCGGGTTCAAACCCAGCCCCGGCCAAAAACTGCAAAAAAAACCCCAACTAGATTCCTTTGCAAACTGACACTTACCTAGGACATGCACCTGAGAATAGCTAGAGAAATTACTGGGGATGGGGAAGGCACATGGGCCATGATTTGCTTCTTGTGACCGCTGCTCTAGAGACTATTTCCAATAATCACATCATAAATCACAGAACAGAAATGCTGCCATGTGGATTGGAGAATTAGATCCAAACTTCCCCACAGAATTCCTCTCTTCCAATCTCCAGTAAAATGATCAACAAGGACAAGTGGGGAAGGGAAATGTGAAGGAAAAATTTATCAAACAAAGGAAAGCGACATAAATGAAAGCAGTCTAAGACAAGATTCTAGATGACAATGTAGCAGCAAGACTGGGCTCCTGACCCAACCCTATCCCCAGTCTCAGATACCATGCCAGAGGGTCAACAACAACCTAAAAATTCATGACAGTAAGTTGGAGAGAAGTAACCAAGTGGTAGTCATTCACCTTTTCCTTTTAGGCTAAGAACTACATAAACTCAGGCTGGGAGGTATAGGAGAAACAGCTAAGTGCCCAGCAAGCCCTGCGCCCCTGTGTTGTAAGCAACTGCTCTTACGTAAAAAACAGATTTATAGAACCACCCAGAGCCCCCATCCCTATGGAAATGGCATACATATCTCTCAAGCAGCTCGTGTGAGTCTTAGTATAAGACATTCTAACACAATTCTTAGAACACAGGGAAGATTCCAGACACTGCCAAAGACTACATGGCTGTAGGTCCCTCCAGTGCACACATTGTCTCTGAACACAAGATAACAACAAGTCTGCACATGATAGATTGGGGGAAAACAGTGAGAGAGGATGCCAACAGACTTGGGAAGGGAGAGCCAGAAATTTTCCCACTGTCTCAAAGCAAACACAACAACCGTGCAAAGCCATCCAAGCTTGAGACAAGATGAAAAGAAGCAATTTGGTAACTCTACAAAGATATTATAGCCAAAATAAAAAAAGAGACAGCCAGGAAGATGGCTCAGGAAAGGCAAAGTCTCCCACCAAGAAGAGAATACACCACAAAGAGGAGAAGGAAATTCCCCACAACTTTGTAAGAATAAGTTCCCAGTAAAAGAGTTCAAAGATGAGGTGATAAAATGGAATTAGAGGACCAATTTCCAAACTAGACAAAATGAAGAACAAAATACATCATTATGGAACTAATATACACATAGAAAAATAGCCTGAAACAATATACATAGCTGAAAATCAAATTAGACAAAGTGAATGTAGAAGACAAAAGCTAAAGCAATTAGAGCAAAGCTGATGGCATTGGAAAAGAGATAAAGACAACCCAACATGAAGATAATCTGTGCCTGTGAAGTAGAGAATCTAACAAATGTAACAGAAGATGGTGTCGAAAATACTTAAGAAAACTGACCTGAAATGAAGATGACTGCATCTGCAGCTTGTAAGAGTACACTATGTTTCCAGGAAAATTTGATAAAACAAAACACTCAACACATTCTAGTCAACCTACTCAACTTCAAGGATAAATAAAAATATTCTTTAGGCACCTTGGAATTCTTCCAAGCAGAAAACCTCAGAAGAGCACACAATGTCTACAGAATTCTGAGGCAGATTAGGGCAGTAGTGGTGAGTGGGGAGGACAGAGAGATGGGCAGGGGTCCAAGGCTCTCAGAGAAGATGAAATATGAACACGGATTTGAAGGGAGTTGAGGGTTGGGGAGCAGGTTAACTAAAGATGGGCCCAGGCTCGGCGCCTGTGGCTCAATGGGCTAAGGCGCCAGCCACGTACACCTGAGCTGGCGGGTTCGAATCCAGCCCGGGCCCGCCAAACAACAATGACGGCTGCAACAAAAAAAAAAAAAAAAAAAAAAAAAAAAGAGGGGCCCCCGAAGGTGGAAACAAATAACAAAAATCCTAACAACCGCAACAATGAAGCATTTTACAGACAGACCAACAAAATGTGGGTACAAAATGAGG
>CAUYRH010112417.1:0-63801 GCA_963574655.1 Perodicticus potto | reverse complement strand
AATGATTCGCATCTATCATCCTACTTACCAATGACCTTGGCTAACTGAGGAAAATGTTCACCCAAAACATCCTTTAGAAGAAGCGTTTTGAAAAAAGATAGCTTTCATCAAAACGCTTGGATTTTTTGCCACATATCATATTTAGACTTAGTTTTACCTTGCAAAGAAATAGTCAAATCATTTTTATTGGACATGATATCACTTAGAAAAGCTGCATTCCTGTAGAAATCTTTCAATAATAATTGCTGGTTCTGTTCTTTATAAAATTTATGTATCTGTTCTAACAGAGATAAAATTTTGGCTCACACCTACCTGTTCCTGCAATAGCCAATTCACTTCAAAATGATTGGTCAAATCCAGACAATGCCTCATCCTTTAACTGATAGTACTGTGTTGCACTTGTATGAATATCATTAATAATACTTATCACTTGTTGCATAGTGTCACTTAAAATGGTAGCTTTAGGACAGAGATTTTGCTGATATATGATACAGTGGAAAGAAAAGAGCGTCTAAATCTGATTTTTTTTATCTGTATAATAAACCCTTCATGATTTCCTGTCATGGAAGGTGCACCGTCTAAACATACACTCATTGAATTTACCAAATTCATTCCAACTTCATAACATTTATCTCGAAAGTTGTTGAAGATATTTATTTTCTGTGTTCTGTTCACAAGAATGCCCAGGGCAAGTAACCCTTTATAACAAAGAAAATCTACTGTTAAGACCTGAATGAAGAACAGAACCTGTGCCGAGTCCATAGTATCAGTTGATTCATCCAAAGCAATTGAATAATATAATTTTTCCTTTTGAAGTAGTGCATGAAACTGTTCTATTAAGTTGAAGGCTAATCCGTGCTGCCATAAGTTATAGTTTTCCTTGAAATTTGAACTGAGTCACGAACGTAGCAGCCGTCAATTTAGCCCTTATGACTTACTAATATTCTGCTTGTGCTGGTCAGTCTGGGAGGATTATTTTCTTGAAACTTATTCTTTGTAGCATTCTTTGGTATTTTGAATGTTTACTTTAAAAATAAAATAAAAATATAAAAGACAAAAATGTATTTTTAAAAAAGGATTGGTTCTATAAAATTTAGATTCAGTCAAAAGATGGCACTTAAGGACCTTGAAGGCCACATGTGGCCTTAAGGCTACAGGCTCCTCACCCTGCCTTAGAGTCTCAGCTGTATGAGAGGAGGGACCTCCCCATGGCAGACCTCAGCAATACTGGGGATGCTGCTCCAGATCACCTCAGTAATGTGAATATCGCCATAAGGCAAGTCACACGAATTCTGAGGTGTCCCAGTGCATACGAAAGTTACATTAATATTATACTGCAGCCTACTGAGAGGGCAACAGCACCATGTCTAAAAACTGTGCACGGCTTCATTAAAAAATATTTAACCACTAAAAAATGCTAACAGCTATTTGAGCCTTCAGCATGATCATCTTTTTGCTGAGGGAACTGTCAGTGGTGATGGCTGCTGACTGATCAGGGTGGTGGTTAAAAAAGATTCGGGCAGCTGTAGCAATTTCTTAAAATATGACAACAATGAAGTCAGCTGCCTCTCTTCACAAGGGATTCCTCTTGAGCAGTGTTTTTCAATTTTTTTCTCTTACTGTGCACTTGAACCTAAATGTAAACTTTGAAAATCACCGCTCTCCAGGATGCAATAATGTTTGATAACGTATTACCCATAGGATAATTTTTTTCAAGAGTAGAGTCAATCCTCTCAAACCCTGCCATTGCTTTATTAAGTTTTTATAATATTACAAATTCTTACTTGTCATTTCAACAATGTTCACAGCATCTTCACCAGGAGTAGATTTTATTTCGAGAGACCACTTATGAATTGTTCATTCATGAAAAGCAATTCCTCATCCATTCAAGTTTGAGCCTGAGATTGTGCCAATCCAGTCACATCTTCAGGCTCTCCTCCTAATTCTAGTTGTCTCCCAGAGCTGCACTTTCTTCTTTCCTGAAGTCATGAACTCCTCAATGTCATTCATCAGGGGTGGAATTGACTTCTTCCAAACTCCTGTTTATGGTAGTATTTGCCTCCCTCCCAAGAATCAAGGATATTCTAAAGGGCATCGAGGAGGATAAATCCTTTCCGAAGAGTTTTCAATTTACTTTTCCCAGACCCATCAGAGAAATCTCTATCAATGGCTGCTATAACCTTATGAAATGTATTGCTTAAATAATAAGACTCAAGTCAGAATTACTTCTTGACCCATAAGCTGAAGAAATGCTTTGTGTCAGGAGCATGGTTTGTGTTAAGCCGCTTGTACATCTTAGTCAGAGCTCTGCAGTGACCAGGTGCAGATTTGAAAGAAATCTTCGCTTCGAGCAGTAAGTCTCAATAGTGGGCTTAAAACATTCAGGGAACCATGCTGTAAGTAGATGAGCTGTCATCCAGGTTTTGTTCCATTTCCAGAGCATGGGGACAACAGACTTAGCATCATTCTTATGAGCATTCAGGAAGGCGAGCATTTGCTTCAATGTCAGTTCTTAAGGAGCCCCCGGGAGGGCTCATGCTGCTCGCTGCACAGAAAAGCAGGTACGGAGACCAGGAGGACTATGGAGGGCGAGAGGGTTTACTGCAGGAGATGCGTCTGCCTCAAATCCAGCTCCCCGCCCAACAGGGTCAGGGGTTCTATGGGGGTGAAAATGAACAACGAGAGGAGTGAACACCATCACGGGTTTGGGTCGAGTGCAGGGCACGCAGAGCAGTGAGGAATCCCCGCTAGTACACACATCCCCTGAACAGCACTGCTGCGCAAGAGTGGGGTCTGAGTATTACAGTGAGATAGGGGTTAATATCAGTCACTGTCTCGGCCTCATGCACGTGCTGGGTGGATCCTCCGGACAGTCTGCGGCAGAGTGCCGCTAACCTTGTCTTTTCTGGACGAGCAGGTGGTGTAAGGCTCTGAAGTCATCTCATGGCTGAGCAATATAGTGAGGCTCCATCTCTACAAAAAGTCTAAAAGTTAGCTAGGTGTGGTGGCAGCAACCTGGAGTCCCAGCTACTAGGGAGGCCAAGCCCGGAAGACTGCTTGAGCCCCTGAGTTGGAGGTGGTGATGAGCCCAGCAATGGAGTGAAACCTTATCTCAAAAAAAAAAAAAAAACCACCTCTCAGTTTCTCAACCTTCCTAATGCACCAGCTCCTTAATACAGTTCCTGTGGGTTGTGACCCACAAGTTGAGAACTGCTGGTCTATATTGTGAAGGCAGCTGCGTTTCTTGAACTGACCTCTGCTAGCATCACACTTCTCTGGATTTCTCCCCTCTCAGCCTTCATAGAACTGAAGACAACTAGTGCCTTGTTCTGGAGGCGGCTTTGGCTTCAGGGAATGCTGTGGCTGGTTTGATCTTCTGTCCAGACCACGAAGACTTTCTCCATATCAGGCTCTTCCACTTTCTTACTTCCGTGTGTTCCCTGGAGCAGCTATTTTAATTCCTTCAAGAACCTTCCTTTGCTTGCACAACTGGGCTAACCGTTTAGTCCAAGAGGCCAGACTTTGGGCTTATCTCAGCTTTCAACATGCCTTCCTCAACAAATTTAACCCATTTCCAGCTTTCCATTTACAGGGAAAGATGTGTGACTCTGACTTTCACTTGAACACTTAGAGGTCACTGTAAGGTTATTTAACTGTCCTAATTTCAGGATTGTTATGTTTCGGGAGAATAGAGAGGCTTGGGGGAGGGAGGGAGAGCGATGCAGGAAGGGCCGTTACTGGAGCAGTGAGAACACACACAGTGCTTATCAGTTAAGCCTGTGGTCCTACAGGGGCCTGGTTCATGGTACCCCAAAACAAATACATACTAACATCAAAGATACTGATCACAGATCACCACAACAGAATAGTCATAAAGTTTGAAATACTGTGAGAATTACCAAATGTAGCACAGAGAAATGAAGTTAGCATATACTGTTGGAAAAATGATGTGATAGACTTGTTCTAGGTGGGGCCGCCCCAGATCTTCAACTTGTCAAATCAGTGTCTGAAGCACGATAAACCAAAGAGTAATAAAAAGATGCCTGTATTCTGCTTCCTCAAAATTCCCGCACAGTACCAATGCCCTATACAACAAATACATCTCTGCCAGAGAAGCTCAAGCTATTGATAACTAGTTAATACATACTTCAGTACAATGTTATATATTACTTGTACTATGTTTTATTCCTTTTGAGTTATTAAGAATAATGGAATTGAAGGATGAGGAGCAACCTGCTTCAGAGTAGCTGCAGCCTTGGTTAATACGTGCTGAAATTTTCTTTATTCCTTGCCTTTTCTCTGGTCTCTCAGCAGCTGGGTGACCAGAATGGCGTCCCAGTGAAAACTAAACTAATAAAACGCAAGTGGTGGGTTTATAATTGGGAGCTCAACCTAAACTGGCAGACGCCTGTAACCTGAGACTTAAGCTGACTCTGCCCTCCAGATCATGCCCTGGAAGTAAGCAAGGAGTTTAGGGTGGGACTGGTCCCCAGAACTCAGGTGCTGAAAAGACTATTCCATGCTGAAAACAATCAGGAGAGTTGGGTGTGGTGACGCACCTGTCGTCCCAGCCACTCCAGGGCTGCTGAGGGAGGATTGCTTGAGTCCTGAAGTCTGAGGTCCAATGACCTGTGACTGCGCCATGTCCCTTCAGCCTGAGTGACAGAGGGAAACCTTGTCTCAAAAACAGAACAAAACAAAACAAGAACAGTTATGAGGACTCTCTTTGGTATGTCTTCAAGATACTTCCTCGATCTCTCCCAGAATGTACACATCTGATAAATCTGTGACAGTATTGAAATTGCTGCCTTTGAGTACTTCAAAGATATAATGGCTTAACTTAAGTCTGGTGAAGGTGAATGAAGACAAGCAACTTTGGAAATCTTTTGGAGAATACACACGTATAATGTGGAATTTACTTCTGAAAAGATTTCTCAGTGGAGGTGTCCAAAGGCCTCTTCATTGAAGTCGGTTTTAACATTTTGTGCATAACATAGTGCTGTACTGTTAGTCGAATCACAGGAGTTAAAGGAGAAATATCTGATAGAAGGCGGCTGGGGCTGCCCAGGGCCCACCAGACACTGGCAGTGCGGGCTCAGCTCCCACAAACCAAGTCTTCTGGGGCTGTCACGTCCAACTGCTGCTCTTCCAGCAGGATTCTGAACATGGTAGGTGGTATTTCTAAAAGGAAATGCCCACAGGGAAAATGCTTTCAGCATTACTTTCTTTTGTTTTTGTTTGTTTGTTTTGTTTTGTTTTTGAGACAGAGTCTCAAGTGGTCACCCTGAGTAGAGTGCCCTGGCATCTAGCTACAGCAACCTCCAACTCTCAGGCTCACGAGATCCTCTTGCCTCATTTTTTTGCATTCTGTGTAGACACAGGGTCTCGCTCTTGCTCAGGCTGGTCTTGAACCCATGAGCTCAAGCAATGTACACAACTTGGCCTTCCAGAGTGCTGGGATTACAGGTGTGAGCCACTGCCCTCAGACTTTTTTTTTTCCTTTATTTGTTGTCATTACCTTCTTTAAAGACCAAAATATGCTGCAGTACTACTTGTTAACAAGTAACCTTGATTCTTTCCGTAATAATAAAGTTCAAGAACTAAGACATACGTGTATCAGAAGGGCCAGGATAAAGTGTCTTAATTTTCTGTAATATCCACATGAATGACCACTAATGCTAGGAAATTTAAAGGCACTGTTGATAGAAATTTTAAAAATAAAAGCAAAATAAAGTTCTTTGCTACCATCATGAAACTACTGTGTTCAATAAGGCAAAAATCTGTATGGTGAATGTAATATAAGGAATCTTTATGAAGAACATTTCAAGTTACATGCTACAAAAGCTTTTTAATAAAAGGTTTGTATTAGTCTGTATTGATTCCATAAGAAAAGCTGAACTATGAGACATTTTTATTAGATTTCCTAAATTATTTCAGCACCTAGCACACAGCCTAAAATATATAAAGCATTTAATAATTATTAGTTTATTTGAATTAAAATCCATCTGGTAACCAGTATCAATTCAGCTATTGAATTTATTCAACTAAAAGCTAGACATTTATCTTTCAATTGAAGAGAAATAACAGGTCCGTAAAATATTTAATCATAGCATATGTGAACTATTCACACCAATAGCATAGGCTAGACAAGCTGCATCAGCATTAAATTCTATCAGAGAGTAAGAACGTCATGCGTCTACATGTAGATGTGGAACAAAGCCTTTGTGTGGCCTGCAACTTACTCTAGTGGCATAGGATTTGTATTTACCTAAAAAAAAAAGTTATTTTTATCAAAAAGACACCCACACTTGAATGTTTATTGCAGTAATAGTCACAAGTGCAAAGATGTGTAATCAACATCAATCAAGTGCCCATCAGTTCATGACTAAATTAACAAACTGTGGCACAGGTATACTCCGGAATACTACTCAGCCACACCCAAGGGCACAGTGATGACTTTTGCAATAATATGGAAGGAACTGGAGACCATCATCTTAAGTGAAGTATCACAAGAATGAAAAAACAAGCCCTGCATGTCCTCGCTATTAAATTGGAACTGATGAGCTCACATGCACAGAGGGAGGTAAAGCTTAGGAAATGGAGCTGGGAGGATGGTGGGAGGAGCAGGCAGGGCCTACCTGACAGTCAGTACCATTAGCCTGACTGCTGATGGGCACACAGACAGCCATGGCTCCGGCATCACAAAAGTAATCCATGTAGATAGACACTTTTGTACCCCCATAATATTTTGAAATAAATAATAATAATAAGGATTTAAAAGTTAAGGGGCACTTTACAAGTATCACTTTGGGTTTAAACATGAAAATATATGGCGACGTTAGTCAAGGATCCGCGCTGGTTCTGCAAGGCCAATCTCCGGAAAGGCTTCACAAAGGTTACAAGCTTTCCTTCCAAACCGGCTTGAAGTGTTTCCAGTTCCAGGGTGCTGTTCCAACAACAGGTCTAGATTTACTCCCTTGGGGTTGGAATATGGACGCTTGTGTCTTTGCCATCACCAGGCCTCATCAGCCCCAGGAAAATGGTCACGCTGAAAGAAAGCAGCGGAATATTCTGGATGTGTCCAGCCAGGTGGAGTTCTCCAGGCTTATCATTTCTGAAAATGGCTCTTCACGTTCACAGCTGGGAGCATTTGTGCTGATTAATGAGGGAGACAGAAAATCCCCACTGCGTCCCCAGTTGTGATTACATGGCAAGAAAAAATAGAATCCAGTTGCTGGTCAGCCTGTTTTACTCCTCCTGATTTACCAAAAGGTTTTCCTCCCTGGCACACCAGAGTCAGTCAGTATTCCTGACTTCTGCTCACTGGTCCCCTCCCATGCAGTATATTGGGCAACATTAGTTTTTAAAGATGTCAGAGAAGACATGAAAGGAGAAATTGACGCGGGGGCATTTGACTAGATCAACAGGTAAACAGCTCTCCCATCCCCCTCTTCGCAGAGACACAATTGCTATAACAGCAGTCGCTCCCAACATCTCCGTCTTCCCTCTCCTTACTTTTGCCAAGCAACTTAACTCTGCCACCGGACTCTTACATTCCACTCCTCTCTGAGAGCAAGGAACAAAAATGAAAGAAAGAATTATAACAATTCTGTACAAATGCAACAAAACTTATCAGAGGGCAGCAGAGGACGTGGCCGTTAACACGGCCACATAGTCCTGGTTTCACGCAGGCTTCCCCTGTGGTACTTGCAGACCGAAATAGTTATTCCCACTGTAACAGGACTTTCCCAAGAAGTACAATATTGTTTTGCAAAAGTACAGACTCTTTACACCTTGTTTCCATAGGAACCCGGTAACTGGATTAGTGTCATTTCCTGCAGGGCAGAGGAGACCTACAAGCCTGTCCCTTGAAGTTCCAGGGAGCAGAAGGACAGTGAAGTCAAAGGACATCTCTCCAGGCAACCACAGAGGCCCCATTACGCTCAATTTTCCCACAGTCTTATGGGTGTAGACCTCATTAGAGGCCAGCAGAAAGAGGGAAACCTCCCCTTACTGGCAAAAAGACTATTAATACATCTCAACGGGTATCAAATAAGTGCTCCATGGTTTTGATCTAAGGTTGGCTAGTAATGGGAGGTGTGGATTTCAGAGAACTACAGAGAATTACAGATGTCAGGAGTGACGTCCTTTTGTTTACTTTGCATTCCTAATCCAGATTTGATCTTTTGGCACGTGATAGCTGCATTTCCAATGTGATTAGCTCAAAATAATGATGGCTTCAGAGAAGAATTTATACTGAAATCCTGTTTATTCCTTGCCTAACATGGAAAGGTTATACATGGAAAGTTAACATCCATTAACTATTCGGACATTTAACTACTCAAAGAAAAGTCTTCTATCCCAGGAAGTTTAGCTGGACTTGATGACAAGGACATTGACCTCAGGAAGGGAACATGGTTGTTAGGCAAAGTTCTGACTGTGCAGAAGCTGTGAGGTGTTACCAGACACAATTCTATGCACGTACATCTTACAGATATTTTAAAATTCTATAAAAAATGAACTTACTAAATGTAGAATATAAATGTCTGAACACAATAACTAAAAAAATGCCATGAAAGCTATGTTAACCAGTCTGATGAAAATATTTCAAATTGTATATAAAACCAGCACATGTACCCCATGATTGCATTAATGTACACAGCTATGATTTAATAAAAAAGAAAAGAAAAAAAAGAATGATAACATGAAGTGGTTTGCTTTTGTTTTCTTTTTACTTTTTTTTAAAGCTAGCATCTTCTCATCATCTCACACATAAAATTTGGAAATAAAAATATCCCCTTACATAAGTCTAGGAGATTTGTGACGACAGCAAAAGATCGTGGAGATACTGTTAATTAGTCACGAACCACTGGAATGACGTGGGTACTGTAAATGTAGACGGGCAGTTTCCCTGTTAGCACGTGACTCATTTTGATTATAATTGCTTTTGCAAGGCTCCTACTCTTTCCCCAACTTTTATTTCATTAGCACAAAAACAACACAATTTGGAAGAAGGTAGCAGAGAAAGGCAGCTCTGTTAACCCCGACTTCTTGGAAAGGTCCTGCAGGTCATCCTAGATTGTAAAGTATCAGGAAATGTGGAATTATGTCCTTGCTGGGCTGTACCCCCAATCCTGCCCATGTGCTCAAGTCTAAGACCCTCAATGATTTCTTCATTCCTACTTAAAACAGCCTTGCCAAATAAATATTGTTCCTATTGTTCCTGCTAGGGACAAAAAAAGCCAAGTAACAGTAAAAATGTTGAGTTATCAATTATCAGTTTTCTAATGATTCCCAAACTGGCAAAGCCAGCTAATCTTAAAATAAACCAAACTATACAACTAAGGGAATAATACACCGAGTGGGGATGACTGTGTCCTATCCAAGTGTGAGAACTTCCCATAATGTCACATGGTTCACATCAGTTCTTGCCCAGGCCCTGTGCTCGGGGACATAGACATCAACGTGAGACAACGCAGTGTGTCTGAGACCAGACCATGTCCCGGGACACAGTTGTGATCTCCACAGCAAACAATACCTGGAACCAAATTAACAGGCTAAAATCAAATGGCTTCACTTGAATGTAATCACTATCTTCTACCTAAATTTAGGGTATTTAGAATTTCATAATATCATGCACATTTCATTTTCTGATTTTTCATAAGAACTAGAATCTTTCCTTTGGATCACTTTTTTGTGTGTGATTTTAAATTTCTCTGAGTATTCTTCCTCAGTTACCCTGACTCACAGAAAAGGGAAAAGCCCCAGTCTCACATTTCTATTCTTTTTTTCTTTAAGCTAATTCAAGCCAACCAGTATAGATTAAGAAACTCTTGTGTCAGAAAACCTCGTATCAGAGAGGGAGACAATTAGAAGGTGGTTTAATTTTGAATCCACTGGCAGTGTTTATATTTAGGTTCATAAAATCACAGATTGTGTTATTTCTGGCATAATTGTTTTTATTAAATTGTAACCGTGTACATTAATGCATTTATAGGGTACACTGTGCTGATTTTATATACATTTTGGAATGCTTACATCAAACTAGTTAACATAGCTTTCACCTCACTTACTTAATTATTGTGTTAAGACATTTATCCTCTACACTTAACAGATTTGACAAATACGCTTCCAATATGCCCCATAGGTGAGGTCCCACCATTTTACCCTCCCTCTTTCTCTCTCCCCCCCTTCCTCTCCCCTATTTCACTCTGGACTATAGTTGTGTTTTATCTTATATATGAAGTGTGGGTGATTATAAATTGGTTTCATAACAGTACTGAATTCATTGGGTACTTTTTCTTCCACTCTTGAGATACTTTACTAAGAAGAATATGTTCCAGCTCCATCCATGTAAACATAAAAGAGGTAAAGTCTACATCTTTTTATAAGGATGCATAATACTCCATGGTATACATATACCATAATTTATTAATCCATTCATGGGTCAATGGGCACTTGGGCTTCTTCTAAGACTTGGCAATTATGAATTGAGCTGCAATAAACAATCTGGTGCAAATAACTTTGATGTAAAGTTATTTTTGGTCTTTTGGATATGTACCTAGTATATATTACAGGATTGAACAGCAGGTCTACTTTTAGATCCATGAGTGTTCTCCCAACTTCTTTCCAAAAGGAACATATTAGCTTGGATTCCCAACAGCAGTGCAGTATTGTTCCCTTTTCTCCACATCCACACCAACATCTGCAGTTTTGGGATTTTTCTTATGTGGGCTACTCTAACAGGAGTTAGATGATATCTCAAAGTGGTTTTGATTTGCATTTCTCTGATGATTAAGGATGATGAGCATTTTTTCATGTGTCTGTAGGCCATGCACCTGTCTTCTTCAGAGAAGTTTTGTTCAAGTCCCAAAATGAAATGGGATCACTTGTTCTTTTCTTATTAATAAGTTTGGGTTCTCTGTGGATTCTGATTATCCAATCTTTGTCATAAAAATAATCTGCATATATCCTCTCCCATTCTGAAGGCTGTCTATTTGCTTTACTTACTGTGTTCTTGGCTGTGCAGAAGCTTTTTAGTTTGATCAGATCTCAGTAATGTATTTTTGGTGTTGCTTCAATTGCCTGGAAGGTCCTCCTCATAATGTATTCTCCCAGGCCAATCCTTCAAGTGTTTCCCCTGCACTCTCTCCAAGTATCATTATAATGTCATGTCTTTTAAATCACTTATCCAATGACCATCAATTTTTGTTAATGGTGAAAAGTGTGGGCCCAGTTTCAACCTTCTACAAGTCGCCAGCCAATTCACCCAGCACCATTTGTTAAATAGGGAATCTTTCCCTCAATTTATATTTTTGGATCAAATGACGATAAGTATGTGGGTTCATCTGTTGGTTCTCAATTCTTTTCCATACATCTCTCTCTCTATTTCTGAAGAAATAGAGTACCATTCTGTTTTGCTCACTAAAGATTTATGGTGTAGATTGAAGTCTAGTAGTGTGATTCCTCCTGCTTTGTTTTTATTTCTGAGTAATGTCTTGGCTGTTCGAGGTTTTTTCTGGTTCCATATAAAATCAAGTACTATTTTTTCCAGATCTTTAAAGTATGATGGTGGTGCTTTGATAGGCATTGCATTAAATTTGTAAATTGCTTTGGGTAATAAAGTATCTCAAGAATGGAAGAAAAAATATCCAATGTACTCAGTACTATTATGAAACCAAATTTACAATCACCCACACTTTCATATGAAGAGTGGATCACAACTATGGCCCAAGATGAACAAGGTGGGGGGCTGTGGGAGGGGAGGGGGAAGATTAGATCAAGAGAGGATGAACGGTGGGATCACACCTGTGGTGCATAATGCATGTCGGATCTATTAGCATGGAGTATAAATGTCTTAACACAATAACTGAGAAAATGAGATGAGGTATATATTAACCAGTGTGATGTAAACATTCCTAATTCTATATGAAATCAGCACATTGTACCCCATAAATGTATTAATGTATACATTATCTATTTTTTGATGATTTAATAAAAAAAGAAAATTATGAAGAAAAACCACGAAAATAAAAAAAATAAGAAAATAAAAAATAAATAAAGGCAACTGACAATTTTTTTTTAATATTAATACCCTTGGCATTCTAATTTTCATATTCTTTTAAGAATATTCTGCCAATGAAATGAATAGAGGAACTATGCCCAAAGGATTTTTGATGAACAATAAATATTTTAAGAATAAGAAGAAGGAAAAAAAAATACTGTTGAGAATTATGGTTACACCCAGAATGAAAATGTTACAAAAATGATAGCATGAAAATGATTTATTTGATATAATTTGGGATAAAAAATGTAAGAGAAGGGGAGAGGTAAGATAAGTGTGGTGAGTTTCTCATCTTTTATGGCCGAGGGCAAACAAAATGCCACTTCCAGGTGATATATCAAATAACAGAGGCATAAATATTCAAAGGCATAAAAAATGCATTAGAATCAAGAAAGTAATGGAAACAACTAAAACTGAGTAATGCAGCAAGAAAAGGCATGGGAGAGATTGGAGGTACACGTTTTGATAGTATTATAGTGAAAGGTCAGTACATAATAGATCAAGAAATAACAGCACTAAAATATTGTATCGTGTTGTAGTCAAAAACGTAACAAATAGAAAATACCAGGCTTTCAAATTATCAATAGTCACACACGCACGGGCACACACGCAAACACATACACGCTCAGAGAATATAGCTAAGAAAAAAGACAAAGCGACAGACTAAAAAAATTAAAAACCAGAAGACATAACATACGAAATAACTAATTCTGAAAATATCTACCATATTAATAAGGACACTGTGGCATTTTAATGTGAAAGTTACTTATTTCCACAAGAAATCAGTAGAAATGAATATCCAGGCACCAACGACGTAGCCTCACATTTCATAATGAAAAATCTACAGCAATTTCAAGGCAAAGAAGAAAACACATTAGTTGCAGGAAACTTAATTCAGTGAATGCAAACCACTTATAAAAATTAGTAAGCACGTAGAAGGCCGACAAGACATAGTCAATTCAGTATATTATGTATCATTGAGTGTCTCCATTAAAGACATTTCTTCATAAATTCTCAAAAAAACTTAGTAAAATGGTTTGCTCTTAAATTGTATTAATGGCTTCTGAATTAACATTTTTACAAATATCTTTGACAAACTACTTGCAACTTTATATTACAAGTTTGTAGCTATTTATACTTAGAGATTCTTCTCTGACTCCCGAATAAACTAAATCTCTAAGCATAGGGGTAGAAGCAAGTATCAAAAATTTGGAGATCCATTTGCAAGTTACTATGGTGGATCTCTCAAATTTGTAAGGAAACTGATGTTCAATTGGCTGGAATGCTGTAGAAAGAAAAAAAACAAAACAGGAGGCCTTTGTCTTAAAAGCCTCCAGTCCAGCAGGGAAAACACACTTTATATATCATAATATATAGAAGATCCAAAATACTCCCCAGTGTATTTGTAGGGGGGAGGGCCTTTTATGGAAGCAGCCAAAAGGATCTTATAAAAAATATAAATGAAGTCTTTTTTTTTTTTTTTCTTTTGAGACAGAGCCTCAAGCTGTCACCCTGGATAGAGTGCTGTAACATCACAGCTCACAGCAACTTCCAATTCCTGGGCTCAAGCGAGTCTCCTGCCTCCGCCTCCCAAGTAGCTGGGACTACAGGCACCCGCCACAACGCCCGGCCATTTTTTGGTTGCAGCCGTCATTGTTGTTTGGCGGGCCGGGCTGGATTCGAACCCGCCAGCTCAGGTGTATGTGGCTGGCGCCTTAGCCGCTTGAGCCACAGGCGCCGGCCGAAGCCTTTGTTTTTTTAGACGTTGTTTTTCTCGGGCAACCTCCTGTAGTCCCAGCTACCTGAGGGACTGAGACAGTAGGATTACTTGGCTCAAGGGTTGAAGGTTGCATTGAGCTATTATGATGCCACTGCACTCTATCCCAGAAGACACAGCAAGACTCTGCCCCCTCCCCCACAAGGATTAGGTTTCCAAGGTTAGGCTCTTCCACTTTTTGAATTAACACTTATTTTAAAAATAAATAAATAAATAAATAAGAACAGGTGGCGCCTGTGGCTCAAGGGGTAGGGCGCCAGCCCCACATACTGGGGGTGGTGGGTTCAAGCCCGGCCCCACTATGCGTTTAAAAATGTGCTCATAACCTTACAGGAAGTTACTGCTCCTCACCTGTCTAGGATATCCCACAGCTTGTTGGTGTATTTAGCCCACACAGAGGTAGGTAGGGTGGAAGGTGGCCTCTAGATTTGCTCACCTGGGTTTGAAACTTGGCTCAGACCCTTACTTAAGTCATCTAACTTCTCTGTGCTTGGTGGGGGAAAAAAAAAAAAAGGCGGGGTAGGGATACAACTCACTTCACTGGGGTGACTGTGCAAACAAAATAACGCACCCAAAGGCCCGGAGCAGTAAGTGAGCAAAAAAATGTTGCTCACTTAAGATTCTTTAAGGGTCCTTCCGGCTGTTAATTTCTATAGCCTTGTTAAGGGTCCAGAAGCGCCCTGGACGTAATTCTAGGGCCCTGAGCTCCAGCCCTGGCTTAGCTCCAAATGCCTTTTGCCAAATCCACTCCCTGCTCTGGCCTGTGTCCTACTGGAAACAAGAAAGGGGCTCGGTGGTCTCTGCAGCTCGCCTCCGCTTAAAAATTCCGGTTTACGAAGGGGCCCCAGGCGGCCTCAGCCCGGGGCTTCCGGCGCGGGACTGATCCGACCTGGGACGGCGGCGGCGGGGAGGTCGCAGGCGAGGGGAAGGCCGCGGAGGGCCCAGCGTTCCGGCTCTCGGGTCCCCGGTGTTTACCTCTCCATCCAGCCGCGCCGCGCGATTGGGCGAGCCGCCTGCCAGTCGCTGGGGGACTTTCCCAGGGGTGGGGCGGCCCAGCCCCCGGCACTTCCTCGTCTCTGCCCCATCCCCCAGCCCCGGCCCAGGAGCCTGAGAGGTGCTGAGGGGCCGGCCTCGCCCGAGTCGCTGCCCTGTCCCCCCGGACCCGAGGCTGGACGCAGTGAGCGGGACGCTGTTCCCCCAGACCCCTGCCCTCAGGTAACCCGGCCGGGCCGGAGCGGGGTTGGGGCGGAAGCCGGGACCCAGGTCGTTCAGAGCTTCGGCAGTGACCCGACGTGGACTGGGAGGGCGGGTCGGGTGGCCTGGGTCCCAGGTCTTTAGCGCGCGAGGTCCGACGGCGTCTCCCCGAGGAGCAGGGGCCCGGCGGCGCGAGGACTCCCTGCCTGGCGCGCGGTGGCGGGGGCGCGCGTGCGCACTCGCGGGCAGCGCCTGGAAACTGCTGGAGGCGGTGCGCGCGGCGCCGCGGCCGCTGTTCACGGTACGGAGGCCGGTCGCCTGTGCGGGGTCGGTTGTTTGGTGTGAAGTTTTGGAAGCAGTGTGCGCATGTAAAAATGAAGAATACAGTAACTCTTAGTGGGCGCTTTCCGGGTGCTGTTCTAAGCACTTTACGTGTATTAAGCTCATTTAATTGTTACATTCATCCTAAACGTCAATATTATTATGCCCATTTTACAGTTTCGAAAACATAGGCACTTGGAAATTGGGGTAACACAGCTTACGAGTTGCAAAGTCAGATTTGCGCTCAGGCATTTGGCTGACATTTGGCCCCACGGTCCCTGCTGAACTGTCATATTTTGCATGCACGCTGTTGGAGACATTTGTGTCATGTGCAGGGTAGATGAAGTGAGTTTCCAGGAGTGATTTTGGGGATGCAGTTTCTGCTCTGAATGAGTTTTCCTCTGTAGGATGTGTGTGTGTCGGGGGGAGGGGATAGTGTGTATGGAATTGATTGCATTATACATTCACTAAACTGTGTGTACAGGAGTGGGTGGGAATTTTGTGTGACTGGGAGAGAGGTAGTGTTTTGATAGGGGGAGGGAGGGACTTTTGTGGATGATGCAGAAGAGCTGACATACATCCCCGCCCCCTTGCAGAATGACAGTGCAGGGAAGTGTGTGGATTCCTAATGCATCATTTTTCTTTTCACAGTTAATCAGCACTTACTCATTTTCCAAACAATGGGGTGTGAGAGAGGGGAATTTGATACCTGATGAGATGTCAGAAAAGGGGGCTCAGAAATTTTTTAAATCCCTGACAATGGATATTGTAATAGGAGGGTGGAATATTTATTAGTGCAAACTCAAAGCAACTCTCTGATGTTGTTTTATATCCTTGTTTTGTAACAGAGACAACTGAAACAGTGAAAAAACTGATATAATACTTATCGCTTAGTTTTACAAACACCGTATGCCAGCAGCACAGGGCTTTGTATTCAGTATCTCATTTAATCTTTCTTTTTTTTTTTTTTTTTTTGAGACAGAGCCTCAAGCTGTCACCCTGGATAGAGTGCTGTAGCATCACAGCTCACAACCACCTCCAATGCCTGGGCTCAAGCAAGTCTCCTGCCACCACCTCCCAAGTAGCTAGGACTATAAGCGCCCACCAAGACGCCCGGCCATTTTTGGTTGCAGCCATCATTGTTGTTTGGTGGCCCGGGCTGGATTTGAACCCTCCAGCTCAGGTGTACGTGGCTGGCGCCTTAGCCCGTTGAGCCACAGGCGCTGAGCCTCATTTAATCTTTCTAATGATCTATGAGTAGTAACCTCAATTTTCAGGTGAGGAAACTGAGGCCCAATTAGGTTAAGACTTGCCCAGTACTAGTAAGCTTTGAACCCTGGGCCGTGTTCCCTTTCCTCTGACCACGGCTGCTGTGGTAGCTGTGGCCTGGGAAAATAATGTGATCAGGGACTGACACTTCATGGAAGCACTTGATCATGCCTCTCTGGAAGCTGTAGCTGGGAGTGCCCTGTGTTGTACATACTTATGTGTCCATGTTATCTCCCACCCATGGGTATCCCATGGGTATGGCATGGCACTCATGTTGAGGCTTGGTGCCTGCCCCTCAATGCCCATACCAGGTTTTTTGGGGCCCCAGGAAACTGGGGAGTCTGACTCATACCTTTAACCCCAGTGCTGCCTGTGACTTGGGGCCCAGATGTCCTGATTGGTTCAGGCCAACCTGATTTGAGCAGGGCAGCATTGCAGGAGGCTGTTTTTCTGCCTCCTCCCCAACCCACTAGTTACTGTTTTACTCCTGCATTCACTGGGATTTAGCTACACCGTGCTGGCTTGCTTTTTCCGCTTTAACATGTCAAGCGTGTTCTCATCCTGAGACTTTCATAGGTACTCTTCCCTCTGCCTAGAAAACCTTTCCCTCTCTCTTCCCATGGCTAGTTTTTCCTTATCTGGCAAGTCTCAGCTCAAATGTCACATCCTTAGAGGGGCCTTCCCTGATCTTTCTATGCAAAGTACCCCTTTTTTCACTTTCTGTCACATTACTATTTTAATTTTTTCATACATTCATCTGCTCTGAGATAATCTCTGTTTGTGAATGAGAAAATACATGTACAGAACTTGGCATCTGCCATACGGTAATTTGAAGTGTGTATTTATTATTTTTCTCTTTCCTTATAATAAAAGGGGGGTAACAGGCAGGGACCTCTTTTAGTCTTCATGTATATATCCCTGATAAGAAGAGTGTCTTGGGTGTGGCTTTGCTGAGTTTATCCAATGAATGAGTAAAATAGAAGAAACCAGAGTGATGGTACATACCTATTGCAGATAAGGAAACTGGGGCCTAGAGATGGCAGACAGGATAAAAGCCAGAATCTGGGCTTGATGACTGTAGCCCAGTGGCTAGTGCACTGGCCACATACACCGGGGCTGGTGGGTTTAAATGCAGCCTGGGCTTGCCAAACAACAGTGACAACTACAACAAAAAAACAGCTGGGCATTGTGGTAGGTGCCTGTAGTTCCATCTACTTGGGAGGCTGAGGCAACAGAATCGTTTGAGCCCAAGAGTTGGAAGTTGCTGTGTCCTCCATGACACTCTATGGAGGGTGGCAAAGAGAGACTCAGTCTATAAAAAAAAAAAAAGCCAGAATCTGCCATTCCATGGTCTTCTCTACTTCTGATAGCAGATATTTCTTGATGGCCCTCTGTGCCCAGGCTGTAGTGTTCATTACTCGTAGGTGCATAGTGAACTGGCTCTGTCCTCCAGGAACTTCTATCAAATGGGGAGAAATGTGCTGTGAGTGCTACCTGGAAGGCATCGTGTGCCATGAAGCGGCTAAGTCTGGCCAGTGTAACTATGACAGCAATGTGGAGTAATATGGGAGTGCCAGGGTTGATGGGCGGAAGGGGGTTCTGGTCAGAAGTGACTTTAAGGCCAGATCCTAGAAAAATGATGGTTCTCTCCTGGAACTTAGTAGATTGGGCAGAAGATTTTGAGTAAGATTCTCCTGGGTTGACAAGCTGACCAGGTGGGCTAGGAAAGACCTAAAAGGTTTTCATAACAGGCTTATTATGAACAATGTTGGCAGCACTGGGAAATGGTTGGAACAGTTGGTTCACAGAATTGCCTGTGCATCAGAAACACAGATTGCTGAGCTGTAGTCCCAGAGCATCCGATGCAATGGGTGGCGGTTGCTGATACTGCTGGTCCAGGCTCCTCTTTGGGAACCCCTGATGCAGAGCACATGCTTCAGTGCTTGGCAGAGTTGGCTCAGTGCTGCCCCTGTCACCCTAGGCCCCTGCTTCTTAATCTGTAACCTCTGTATGATGTTAGAGTTGCCTCCGAGCATGGTGGGAATTAATGGGAATTAATTAATGCAGGGCTGATACACGGCAAGCACTACCTGCTGTTATAGTGAATGATGCTAATAATGAGGCTATTGAAAGGATTTCAGTAGGAAATGACAAGGATGGTCCATTTTTCTGTGCTCGGGATAATTTGCTACAATGGTTTGAATGTGTTGCCTAAAAGTCCATGTGTTAGAAGCTTAAATCCCTGTGCCCTCATGAATGGATTAATGTCATTGTCACAGGAGTGGATTATAAAAGGGGAGAGTTCTGTCGATTCTTTGTCTTGTTTGCTTTCACTCTCCATCTTCTGCCATCTGCAGCCTCAAACCATGAGCCAAATAAACTAATGTTTTATTTTGTTTTTATAAAATTACCCAGTCCCTGTGATATTCTACAATAGCAGCAGAAAACAAAGACACTTGCCACCCTGTGGACCATGTTATGTCCTCTCTAGATGGGTCATCCTTTGCTTTGTTTCTAACATCTGTACTGTTTAGAGAACATCTGGCCTGAATTCCCTCCACGGAACCCTGCACCCCTCTGCTTATTCCTAGCCCAGGACCAGGGAGCTCTCCACCTTACAGGAAGCCCCTCCCAGTGTTATTACAGACGTCTTTTATGGGCTCGCCTCAGTTCAGGCTCTTCCCTTCTTAGCTCCATCTTCCCCCCTTGTTGCTCACCTGACCACTTTGAGGCAGGGAGAGAGGTTGGGCAGTAGTGTAGTGTAGTAAGAGAGTACACAGGTGACCACCAGAAGACAGGGTTTGTTTCCCTTCTGTGCCACTGCTATTCCATGCAGCTCTTGGCAGGCCTCTTCCCTTTGCTGGCTTTGGTTTTCCAGGTGCAAAATGAAGGGGTTACACTTATTGACATCTCAGGGCATTCTCTTCCAGCTTTTAACTCTAACATCTGAGGCTTTGGGTTCCCCTCTCTAGTTCCAGTGGCTCCTAATCTCCTCTTACTGGGCCAGGCCTTTCCATGTCTACCCTCCTAGCTTTTTACCACTGCCTTCCGCGGTGCCTGCCCCTCCTGTCCCTGGCCATTTGTGCGGGGAGGACGTCCAGGTACCCTTTGGAAGGCACAGGGACAGCATGGAGCACCTCCGCTTGTTCTGTGGGGGAGCATGGCTCTCAACTCCTAAAGACAGACCTTGGAAGCCACTGTGACCATTGTGGAAGTTCTTGATGATTTTCTCATGACTGGCCCAGGACAGTTACTCTTCAGACTGGAACAGATGACTGGTGAGAGCAGCTGGTTCTTTGTCTAAGGGCTGTCCTAAGCGAGGCTGAGCTCTTCTCTCCCAAAGCCCTCACCCTGAGGCTGTTCCTTGAGTGGCAGGGGCCCTATGTCCCTGGCATCTATGTGGACAAACTGGGTGGCCCAGGCAAGTGTACGTGTGTGTGCAAGCACAAGAACTGTGGGAGTCATGTCACCAAGGAGGCAGGCCCAGAGACAAGAGCTGGTATTTTCATGACAGGTGTGGGGATGCCCCATGAGTCAGGAGCACTTTGGTTTGGTCCCCTCCTACTCTACAGAGCACTTGTCCCACTGTCTGCTGACCTTCACTCCTTCGTCACAGTCAGCTTTGACAGTGGTCTGAAGAGCCCTACTGCCAGCATACCCCTACTTCTGCCTCTGCAAATGCCACCCCCACCTGACCCTGACCTCTGGGAGTCAGCAATATTGACTTTTAGAAAATTTTATGGAATTTCTCAGATATAAAGGCACGTCTAACACGTAGGCACCTCGGTATCCACTTGTCCAGTTTAACCAATCATGCATTTTCCATACACCTGAATAATTTCTCCCAAATATCCCCCCTTAAAGAAATAAGTATTCTGAATCTAGTGTTTATTATTATTTGTTTGGACTCCTTTATAGATTTTTTTTTTAGGCAAGAGTTTCACTCTGTCACCCTGGGTAGAGTGCCATGGTATCATAGCTCATAGCAACTTTGAACTCGGGTTCAAGAGATCCTCTTGCCTCAGTTTTCACTTTTTTAGTAGAGTCAGGGTCTTACTTTTGCTCCGGGTGTTCTCGAACTCATTAAGCATCAGCAATCTGCCCCCTTCGGCTTCCCAGAGTGCTAGGATTACAGGCGTGAGCCACTAGTGTAATTTTATTATAAATGTATGCATCCCTAAACAGTATGCATGCATCGTTTTGTATGTTAAAATATTGTTTCAGTGTAGTCATACTGTCTGTAGTCTTCTGCAACTTGCTTGCTTTGCTTAATGTTATATTTGTGAGATTCATCTGTGTTTTTATCTCTAGTTCTGTTTTTTTTTTTTTTTTTGTATTTGCTTCTGTATAGTGTGCCTGATATGAAACTGCCACTGTATGGTTATTCATTTTCCTCTTTATTTAGGCAGTTTCCAGCCTTGGAATACAAGCCACCTTTGGCTTTCATCTGAGCATGTTAGCCCTTGTCCAGCCTTTCCTTTCCTAGCCCTTTGGGAGCATTTTAAGGTTTACAGAGAACTCTGTGGTTTCTACTTGGTCCTCACAACATTTCCACAGGGAGAAACAAGGAAAGTGAGGCCTGCCCGAGGTTACCTGGGGAGAGAGCAGAGCCAGGTTTTGAATTCGTTAAACTCTCTTTCAACCATATTTGCTGTAAGGGGAATTCTCAAAAATTGGCATATTCCCTTTTGGAGGGGGGTGAGGAATTACGGGGTTGGATATGCTCTTTGGTGGATAAACCGGCTTTGAGCATATTGGTGACTGAGAGGCAGAAGGATTCTTGAGTGCCCCATCCCTTTTGTCCTAGGGTTGCTTTTAGTGCCTTTTGCCCACCCTGGCTTATAGTTGAGGCCATTCCTCCTGGGCTAAGTGAGGTTTCAGCTGCTGGGAGGGAAGCCTAGGCAGATGATGGGCCCTGCCTGAGGATCCCAGGAGCTGGAGGACGCCTGCATGGGCAGAAAGAGAGTGGGCTGGGTTGCTCAGACTGCCTTCTCAGCCCTTCTTGTGATGGGGGGAGTACAAGACTGGGAGCAGTGGTGTGGTGGTTAGATTTGGGTTCCACTTTGTTCCTTCAGAACTGTGTGGTCTGGAGTCAAGCGCTATACCTTTCTGGTCTCAGCTTCCTCACCTGCAAAGCAGATGCAATGAAGGTGTGAGGACCACAGGCAGTGGGCAGGGAAGCACTCGCTCCTCACTTGCTCCCAGTTAAGGGTGCTTATCCACAGTCTGGTGTTTCTATTCTGCTGTGGTCACCCCAAGGCCCAGCTCTGACCTTCTTTTTTTTTTTTTTGAGACAGAGCCTCAAGCTGTCACCCTGGATAGAGTGCAGTGGCATCACAGCTCACAGCAACCTCCCAATTCCTGGGCTCAAGTGAGTCTCCTGCCTCGTCTCCCATGTAGCTGGGACTACAGGCGTCCGCCACAATGCCCGGCCATTTTTTTTTGGTTGCAGCCGTCATTGTTGTTTGGCGGGCCGGAGCTGGATTCGAACCCGCCAGCTCAGGTGTACATGGCTGGCGCCTTAGCCCATTGAGCCACAGGCGCCGAGCCAACCAGTTTCTTCTTGATGAACATTCTGGACTTTTTTTTTTTTTTTTTTTTTTTAGAGACAGAGTCTCACTTTATCGCCCTCAGTAGAGTGCCGTGGCATCACACGGCTCACAGAAACCTCCAACTCCTGGGCTTAGGCGATTCTCTTGCCTCAGCCTCCCGAGTAGCTGGGACTACAGGTGCCCACCACAACGCCTGGCTATTTTTTGTTTTTGCAGTTCGGCTGTGGCCCCGCTTAAACCCGCCACCTTGGTATATGGGGCCGGCGCCCTACTCGCTGAGCCACAGGCGCCACCCACATTCTGGATATTTTTGCTATTACAAAGCCTGTGGCAGTTCACATCCTTTTCCAGCCCCTATGTGTACTAATGCAGAGATCATTAGATATTTAGAATTGAAGACAGGGAATTACCGAATTGATCAGTTAGTTCTCCCCTTTTTTGTAAGTGACCCCTCCTCATGCATACTTTTCTATAAGAGAGCCTTTTTTTTTTTTTGTAGAGATGGAGTCTCACTTTATTGCCTTCAGAGTGCCATGGCGTCACACGGCTCACAGCAACCTCCAACTCCTGGGTTTAGGTGATTCTCTTGCCCCAGCCTCCAGAGTAGCTGGGACTACAGGCGCCCACCACAACGCCTGGCTATTTTTTTGTTTTGCAGTTCAGCCGAGGCTGGGTTTGAACCCACCACCTTTGGTAAGGCTGGGTTTGAACCCGCCACCTTTGGTACATGGGGCCAGTGCCCTACTCGCTGAGCCACAGGTGCCGCCCTATGAGAGAGTTTTGTTCTCAGCTAATCAGGAATACATGCAGGTTACACATGACTTCACTGAGAAAGTATACTCTTTTTTTTTTTTTTTTTTTTTTTTTTTGATACAGAGTCTCATTATGTTGCCCTTGGTAGAGTGCTGTAGTGTCACAGCTCACAGCAACCTCAAACTCTTGGGCTTAAGCGATTCTTTTGCCTCAGCCTCCCGAGTAGCTGGGATTACAGGTGCCTGCCACAATGCACAACTATTTTTTTGTTGCAGTTGTCATTGTCATTTAGCAGGCCTGAGCCAGGTTTGAACGCACCAGCCTTGGTGTATGTGGCCAGCGCTGTGACCACTGAGCTATGGACACAGAATCTTTTTTTTTCCATTATAACCCATTCGTCTTTATTTACTTATAAGCATGAACAGTTTTAATCAAGGGAAATTTCCTTAATTTCCTTAATTAAATAAAAATTACCCTTATTAATAACTATGAACTAATTTTTTATCTCTGCCTACAATAGACATTATTTGATGTTGGGCATTTATGATAATATTATGCAAGCTGATAGCAATCAAGTAAAACTAGAATTTTGATTTGTAAAACTTGTTACCTTGGGGCGGCGCTGTGGCTCAGTGAGTAGGGCATCGGCCCCCCATATACCGAGGGTGGTGGGTTTGAACCCAGCCCCAGCCAAACTGCAACAAACAAACAAAAAAAAACTTGTCACGTTATACTTCTCCAGAATATTTGGGTAAAGTGAGACTGTTATTATTCTTAGTTGTTACAGTAGTAGAGATAGTATAAGATGTTGTTCAATTTGGTCTGAATTTAGCAATTTATTCCATGGGTGGTTACCCTGCAAAAATAATGAAGTATGGGGAGGCTTTCAGCAGGGTCCCAAGTTATTTGGGAAATTTGGGGAATTACTACTTGCTTTGCTACACCTTCTCAGAACCTTTAGTAGGCTGATTTCCATTATGGCTCTCAAAGAGAGTGTTTCAGAATACTAATTTGGTAGAACTCTCAGAAATCTAACTTTCCATAGAATCCTTCAAAAATCTGAATGTGATTCTGACCCCTTTGAAGACACATATTTAGAGTCAGTAATATGTGCCATGTGTCTTCTATGAGACAGGCATTATCAGAACCATATCAGAAATCTATGAGCTGTGTATTAGATAGTTGAGGACACTGAGACTCCAAGATCCCCCAGCTGATATCAGAACTGTGAGTTGAACTTAGTTTTAGCTAGCTTCAGGTCTATGGTGTTTTCTGTATACTCTACTGAGATTCAGAAAGTTTAAATGATTGTTAAGGATGGCTCAGCTGGTGAGAGAAAGTATACTCTTTAGTGTGAGTGGCCCAGCTGTAAGGAAAGCAAATGTATACCAAGGCTCTATCAATAGAAATATAGTACCTAAAACTGCAGAGGTGAAGTCTCTTTGTGTTTGGTCAGACAGACCACACCTGGAGTATTGTGTCTAGTTCTAGGACCAGCTGTAGATAGGGTAGGGGTAGTGAGTTGGTGGGGAGTGGTTGCAGAGGGGTGTAGAAGCCAGCCCCTGTGGGGAAAAAAGGCTAGTCAGCTTCAAAAGAATGCTACAAGTTCCAGATCTCTTCAAGGCTGACATGGAGAAGACAAGCATCTTGTTCCTCCAGGGGGACCCCAGAAGGTAGAGCAAGGGCCAGTGAGGGGAGAACTAGGAGTAGCCTGACTACAGCCAGTGCTGGCTGCCCCAGGAGTCATCTGTGGGGAAGTGGGGGGTCTGGGTTGCTAAAGATAGCCAGCCAGAGTCCCCTGGCTCCTCTGCAGACTGGATAAGCATGAGACTGAATTTACCCTGAGCTTCTTTTCAGATTCTTAATAAGTTCTGGTGGCTGTAGATGGTCAGGGGCAGACTGGGCTCTGGTGGCATATAAAGTTAGAGACAAGAAAAGGCAGAGACTGGGAACTTGAGGCATATTCTGGTGAGCTGGACAGCAGGTCTGGTTTTCTTTCCCTGAGCTTCAACCTCCTGCCTCTTCCAGCAGAGCAGGGAAGCTGAAAGGGTACCAGTGTTGGAGTCTGTGAGATCAAGGCTGGATTACTTGTTTTACCACTAACCAGCCTGTGTCTTTAGGCAAGTGACTCAAACCTCCCTGAGTTTGCTTCCTTTTCGGAAAAGTGGAGATAATGCTGTCAAGCAGAGGGGATTGGTTTCCTCACTAGAAAGGAGAAATAACAATTTGTCTCTATAGTGAGAAGAAAATAAGAAGATAATGTGCATAATGGTATAGCCTCGTGGTTGGCATATGGTAGGGCTTGAGAAATTGTCACCCTCTCTCCTGGCTTTAGTTAGGTGCTCTGCAGTCTTCTTTTGCAGTGTTGCAGCTATCTGATGGCTTTGGCCATAAAGGTTGTTCAGTTCAACACCACCCCCAGTGTTATGTTATTGCTATTGTTATAACCCCTTCTTTTTAGGGAACTGAGACCTAGTGAGGGGAAGATGTTTGCCCTAGTGTACCTTGACTAGATCCCCATGATCCTAGAGCCCCAGTTCTTTTGTTAGACACTAGACTTGTAGCCTCATTATTGCTCAGTTGACTGCTGGGCACAGTTGTAAAGGGTTGCTGCAGCCTTGTACTAAGCACCTACTCTGTGCCAAGTACTGAGATGGATACTGTATACTCTTATTGTTTTGGAAATTTTATTATAAAAGAAATATATGTTTCTTTTTATTTCTTTTTCTTTCTTTCTTTTTTTTGAGACAGAGTCTCAAGCTGTTGCCCTCGGTAGAGTGCTGTGGCGTCACTGCTCACATCAAACTCAAACTCTTAGGCTTGAGTGATTCTCTTTCCTTAGCCTTCCAAGAAGCTGGGACTACAGGTGCCTGCCACAATGCCCGACTGTTTTTTTTTTAATTTTTTTTAATTTTTGTTTATTTATTTATTTATTTTTTGGAGACAGAGCCTCAAGCTGTCACACTGGATAGAGAGCTGTGGCATCACAGCTCACAGCAACCTCCAATTCCTGGGCTCAAGCGAGTCTCCTGCCTCTGCCTCCCAAGTAGCTGGGACTACAGGCACCCGCCACAAAGTAGCTGGGACTACAGGCACCCGTCACAACGCCCGGCCATTTTTTTTTTTGGGTTGCAGCCGTCATTGTTGTTTGGCGGCCTGGGCTGGATTCAAACCCGCCAGCTCAGGTGTACGTGTCTGGTGCCTTAGCCGGTTGAGCCACAGGCGCCGAGCCCGGACTATTTTTTTTGTTGTTGTTGCTGTTGCAGTTGTCATTGTTGTTTTTTTCAGCTGGCCGGGGCTGGGTCGGAACTTATCAGCCTCTGTGTATGTGGCCAGTGCCTACCCATTGATCTATGGGTGCCACCCTTTCTTTTTTTTTTTTTGAAACAAAGTCTCACTTTGTCCCCTGGGTAGGCTGCCATGAGGTAATAACTCACAGCTACCTCAAACTCTTGGGCTCAAGTAATCCTCTTGCTTCAACCTCCCAAGTAGCTGGGACTACAGGTGCCTGCCACAACACCCGATTATTTTTAGAGACAGGGGTCTCACTGTTGCTCAGCTGGTTTCAGACTCCTGACCTCTAGCAACCCACTTGCGTCCGCTACCCAGCATGCCAGGATTATAGGTGTGAGCCACCGTGCCTGGCCAGAAATACATGTTTCTCAATTAAATAAATCAAATAACCAGGAAGTATTTTGTAAAGTGGAAAGTGTGAACTCCTTTCCAACTATGCACATATTGTTTCATTTAGTTTCTTTAATGTTACACTAAGTAGGTTCAAGTCTTTTTTTTTTTGGAGACAGAGTCCCACTCTGTTACCCTGGGTAGAGTGGCATGGCCTCACCCTAGCTCACAGCAGCCTCAAACTCCTGAGCTTAACTGATCCTCCTGCCTCTGGACTACAGGTGTCTGCCACAACACCTGGCTAATTTTTCTATTTTTAGCAGACACGGGGTCTCGCTCTTGCTCAGGCTGGTCTTAAACTCCTGATCTCAAGCGATTCTCCCATCTCGACCTCCCAGAGTTCTAGGATAAGAGGTATGTGCTGGCCCGACCTCATGTAAGTTCTGTTATCATTCCTACTTTACAGCCGAGTCTCTGGAAGGGCAGATGACTGGTCCAGGGGTGGACAGAGCTGAGACTAGTGCAGGGGAGGCCCTGGGGTGGAGCACTTGAGGAGGGCTCACTTTTGGAGTCTTGTGCTTGCACGTGAGTGCCAGGCTTGTCCTGGCCTCGTCCCAACCCTGTTAGGACCCTTCCTTCCTGACTGCAAGGCTGTGTTATTTCTAGTATGCTGGTGCCCTCCCTTTCCTTGTCTTGCGTTGGCTCCCGAGGCCAGCTTTAAGACATCACCCAGTTTCCAGCCAGGCCAGCTCCCCTACTCACACATGAGGAACTAGCCCATGGTCCCATACACAGAAAGTGGGTAGCAGAGTAGATGCCGACCTGTTCTGTGCTCTTTCCTGGAGATCCCTTCACTTTACCCCTCTGCCATCCCTACCCACCAGCCTCTGCTGGGGAGGTGGACATCAGCCTTTATGACCTTCTGCCTCCCAGTACCAGAGATCTTCTGGGGCTCTGGGCCAGGGAGAGAACATTACCTCCTCCAGGATTGGAGCAGATAGCTGGCCTCAGGATACCGCAAGTGACCAGAGGCTTTAAATTGGGCTAAGTCCCCAAGCTGGGCTTTAGTTTCCTCATTTGTCAGACAGATATCAACCTTACCTTCGTTGCAGGGTTATTGTGACAATCAGATGGAAAAATAATGCTTGGAAGACTACAAAGCATTTGCAAATGTTAGTGGCTGTGCAAGTGAATACCATTTGAGGGACTTGGGAGCCTTCCTGCCCCCCACCCCTAGCCACCAGAAAGTGGCTGATGGTAAGACAGACTCAGACAGGCTTAAGCATTTCAGTGTAGAATCTGGAAAGCAAATTTAATTCTGAATCTAGCCTTTTCCAACTCTATCTTTCTGCAGTGAGGCTGGGATCTGGGCCCATGCCCCTGCCACTCCACCCTGCTAGCTGCTTGCCTATTTGTGGGTGCTTCCTTCAGTTTCAACAGCGTCACTTCATCTTCACATTCTGCGGTTGCTGCTTGACCTGCTGCTTGTCTGGGCCCTTTTCGGCCCCCAAACTGGGCCTCTATGGTTCTGGTGGGCATTCCTAGTATCCCTCTGGGTAGGAGGTACCCAGATAGATGTGGGGAGGCCTCTGCTTCTCAGTGAGATCAAAGGGCAGGTACAAAAATGGAGGGTGGGCCATGGGCAGACTGGAGAGAAATCAGGAGTCTTCTGTTCCCAGATCCATCCTGACTTTTTTGTGACCTGGGTGTTTCCTGGTCAGGGCCCTGACTTCCTGCCCTGCTTGTGGTTTGTGAGAGAATCAGATGAGTTTATGCCCAAGGACTCTGGGGCTCTGAATTCCAGATACTGCCCCATGTGAGGGGTGGGGTCCCCATTTCCACACTCACTCTCGTGGTGTGTGATGGGGGGGACACACAGGCTATTCTCATGTTTGATCCAGCCCCTCACTCACTGTCTCTGGATCTATCTCTCCCGCCTGCCAGTGTGGGATTGGCCTCATGGCCTTTGGAGATTCCCTTCCAACTCTGTCTTCCTGAGATGATTCCCCTCCCTGAGAGAGGTTATAAAAACCTCACTGACCAGAAGGAGCGTTCCCGTCTGCCCAGCAGTCATCTTGGGGCTGCCACTGACCATCTGGGCTTGAGGTCAACAGGACCTGGAAATTCCCTGTTTCTTTGTCTTTCTTTCCTCCAGAAGTCCAGGCCCTGCGTTGGGCAACCCCGATGATCCCCAGAGAGGGTTTTCTCACAATAACCTGTTTCTTCCTTTTGTTTTTTTGAATTAGTGTCTCACTCTGTCACCCTCACACTCACTCAGTCATGGTAGAGTGCCATGGCATCACATCTCACAACAACCTCAAACTATTTGGCACAGCGATCCTCTTGCTTCAGCCTTCTGAGTAGCTGGGTTTATAGTTGTCCACAGCAATGCCAGGTAGTTTTTCTGTTTTCTGAAGAGTCGCGGTCTCTTGCTTAGGCCATCTACCTGCCTCAGCCTCCCAGAGTGCTAGAATTATAGGTGTGAGCCATGGCCCCCGGACAATAGGTTGTTTTTTCCAAGTTTCATCTGCCCACTTACTGCCTAGCAGCCTGTTCTCTGCCAACAAGCCCTGCCCACTGAGGATAGCGTGGGGAGGACAGCCCTGTCTCCTTACTTTTCTTCTTCCCATGAGCCCCCTTCCCTGTTGGCTCCCAAGAGCCAAGAGACAGACTGGGCATGGCATGGTCTGGAGGGCATGGAAGTGGGTTTCCATTCCCTTATCCTGTGCCCCGATCTGTTGGTTGGCAATACATCTTGGCGTCATACATCTTGAGAGAGCATGGCTGTGCCCACCCTGATTCCAGAAGCTTACAGTCGTGCCTCTAGTCACTGGGAGGCAGGGACAGTGTCAGGGCACTTCAGATCCTTCTCTGAATTAGAGGTTTATTGAGGCTGTGCGCTGGACCCCTGTGAGAATGCCAACGCACACGAGATGAACTTGCTCCCTATTCTCGTGGAACTTTCCATCTACTGGGCAATCCAGATGGAGTAAAAGATTACCCAAACCATCACCTACTGTCTGTTATGAATTCCTTCTAGGGTTCATGCAGAGTGATGGGCAGGAAGCCAGGGCACTGTTGCCCTTGTCATGGAGGGTGGTGCAAGCTCCTCTCAGCTCTCTGTTTCCTCGATAGGAACCCCATTTAGCTCTCACAGTGGCCTACCCTCCCTCACTGCCTATAGGAACATGAGGGGCATGGAGCAGGCTCCTGCCTGAGCAGGTTCCCAGCCGAATGGGCAATGCTCACACCAGCCAGATACATCCCATGCTGGGTGGTAAGGCCTGTGAGGAGAAAGGTGAGAGAGGGTAAGGACCCCGCATCTCCAGCGGTTTTGTGTACCTTATTATATGTGCCAGTCATTGTGCTAAGTGCTTTGGCTACTTCTGAGCTTGATTGCTCTGCTGTCTAGCATTGACCTTTCAGGTTAAAAACAAATCACTCAGGTGGCGCCTGTGGCTCAGTGAGTAGGGAGCTGGCCCCATATACTGAAGGTGGCGAGTTCAAACCCAGCCCCGGCCAAACTGCAACAAAAAAATAGCCAGGCATTGTGGCGGCCATCTGTAGTCCCAGCTACTTGGGAGGCTGAGGCAAGAGAATCACCTAAGCCTAAGAGCTGGAGGTTGCTATGAGCTGTGATGCCACGGTACTCTACCCAGGGCAACAAAGTGAGACTCTGTCTCTAAAAACAAATCACTCCCCAACCCAGTGATGACTTTTATGATGGGCATGTGGTGGGCAGTTGTCCTTTGCCTGTGGGGGAGGAGGCCACCTGCAGAGGGTAGGTGCCTCCTGCAGTGCCCGTTGATCCTGGTTTTCACTCTTTAGGGGAGGAGGTCTTGCTTGACAGAATTTAGTTTTCCATTTTGGCTCATTCCATTCCACAAACCTTGGAAACAGCCCAGGGCTTACCTAAAAGCCTGGTGCTGCCCTCCTAACAGACCTGGATTCCCTCTCTGTGCCTGTGCCTCTCTGTCCTGACTGTGTGCATGTAGCAAGGGTTAGTTTCAGCCTTTTTAAGCAGTAGGAGGAGCTGACTTTGCATCTTGGCTGTCACCTGCTAGAGATGTAATCAGGGCTAAGAAACTGAACCTCAGTTTCTCCCTTATAAAATGATGATGGTATTCTTATGTATCTTAGGGTCATTGTGCATCTTTTAAGCATTTAAGGCAGTGCCTGATGTTGCCTGGAATGATGGTGTTGGTGCTGTTAATCCTTGTTCACTTTTTTCCTTTCATTGAGTGCTGTGTGGATTTGAAAGGGCCTTTGAGTATTCCTGACTGGAACAGCTTTTGCCTTGCTGGTGGTGATCTTGAGGGGGAGGTTTCCAGGTTCCCAAGTCCCTCTGAGGTCCTGGTAAAGGCTTTTGGAGCTCTGGCTCATTGGTGAGCTGCTTGTAGGGCTAGGGGCTGGCTTAGCTTTCCAGCCTCAAGGCCTTTATTCTTGCTGCTTTCTCTGCCTAGAATATTCTTTTCCCATGTTATCTTGTTGGCTGGTTCCTTCACTTCCTTCAGGCCTTTGCCAAAAATAGCTCCTGCTTCATAGGCCTTTCCTGCCAGTTCCATTTAAAATTACAGTCCTTGTTCTATCCTTCCCTGCTTAATTTTTGTCCTAAGACTTTTTGATCACCCGAGACAGTCTGTTCCCCACCACCTCCATCTGTTTCTACCACAAGAATGTAAATTCCATGAAGGACTTTTGTTTTGTTTGCTGATATTTCCTCAGCACCCACACTAGTACCCAGCACAGAGTAGAGATTCAGTAAGTAATTATTGGATGGATGGATGGATGGATGGATGGATGGGTGGGTGGAGAGTTTCTTTAGGATACAGAATTAGGATTCTGAAATCACTTTCCATAGTGGTTTCAAATGAAATAAAGCAGATGAATTTGAGCAGATTAAAACAAAAAACTTGCTGCACAAATAGTGGTTTGATGGAGAATACATCTGTTCATTAGAACTGTAAGGGACAGACCATACATGATGTGAAACTAACCAAGGAGGGGACAGTATATTAATTATTAGTCAGGGTAGTTTTTCTTCTTCTTTTTTCTTTCTTTCTTTCTTTTTTTTTTTTTTAAAAGACAGTCTTATTATATTGCCCTCGGTAGAGTGCAGTGGCATCACAGCTAACAGCAACCCCAAACTCCTGGGCTTAAGTGATTGTCTTGCCTCAGCCACCCAAGTAGCTGGGACTACAGGTGCCCACCATGACGCCTGGCTATTTTTTGGTTGCAGTTGTCATTGTTCTTTGGCAGGCCTGGGCTGGATTCGAACCTGCCAGTTCTGGTGTATGTGACTGGCACCCTAGCCGCTGAGCTACAGGTGCTGAGCCTTCTTTTTTCTTAAAGAACATAACACAAATGGAACTTCAGATTAGATTGACTTGCTTACGGCTTTGGGTACAAGCATTTCACTTTAAAGATTACTGTTTTACTTTAAGACTTTCATTTCCTCTCCTCAGAGAGGGGAAGGCACTGTGCATGATCCCATAGTGAATTAGTGACTAGGCTGTTTATTTGTAAGTGTTTACTGTGCATTCACTTCATAGCTAACATTGAGCTGGGCAGTGAGGATGCAGGGATGAATAAAACAGACAGGGTCCCCATCCTTCTGGACCTCACAGACAGGACATGAGCCCAGGTTTTTAAATTTCAATTCCAGGTTCTTTGTTGTACCTCATGTTGTACCCTACAGTTGACTCCTGTTCCAAATGAAGCAGTACTGCAATGAGGCCACGAAAAGAAACCAATGCCATTATTAGGTTGCATTAATAGAAGCAGAGTGTCCATATCAAAGGAGGTAGCTATCATACTGTGCTATACTATTGTCAGACTAGCCTTGAAGTGCTGTGTTCTATTCTTGGTTGAGAGGACTGCCTTCTGGGGCATTTACAGACTGGAGCTTCCCCATAAAGTATGCCCCAATGTCCCGGCCAGTCTGCTGATAATACTGCTGTTGTCCTTATAGCCAGGTGGGCAGGGGCTGAGCTATCCTTTTTTTTTTGGATTAGACATACAGGTTTTATTTTATTTTATTTTTTTATTAAATCAGATGCATAGATCATGTATATCTTAATGCATGTATAGGGTACTATGTGCTGATTTCATATAGAATTAGGCCTTTACATCACACTGATTAATATAAACCTCATTTTGTTTACTCAATTATTGTGTTAAGACATTTATACTCTATACTTAATAAATCCGACAAGTACCCTTGCATTATGCACTATAGGGCTGAGCTATCCTCATGGAAGGGAGAGGACCATACCGGATCTACGACCCTGGGGGCGGCGTGCCTCCAGGAGAGGCATCCGCAGCTTTTGAGCGCCTAGTGGAGGAGAATTCCCGGCTGAAGGAAAAAATGCAAGGGATAAAGATGTTAGGTAAAGCAGACCCTGCACCCTCCCTGCGAGCTCCTCTCCCTGCAGCCTGTAAACCAGCCCCTCTGCCCAGCAGTAGAGAATGCAGCTGGCATATGCCTCACCCGCAAGTCACCCCGCTGTCCAGCCTGGCCCAGCATTGGCTCCTGCCCCACAGCTGTGTCTTAATGCAGTTCTGTAGCATGGTGACAGTATTTCCAGCCCTGATTCACCAGAACTTCAAAATCAGGATGACAGGACTCAGGGTACTTTGAGGAGCCAAGAAATAGATGTGAGATGCAGGAGAGGGCTAGAAGGCCCAGTTTGTGGACATGGAACCAGAATGGCCTCATCTTCTCAAGGCATGGTCCCGAGGTGTTAGAACAGAGAACAGAGGTTGGCTTAGAGCAAGGAGGTGGTAGGTCCCTTAGTGTCCCTTCTCCTGGCTTTTGCTCAAGCTATCCCCTTTGCCAAGATCAACCCCACCCACCTGCACATGACCGAATTGTCCTCTGCGTCAGCACCCAGCTCAGATACCATCTCCTTCTCCATGTCAGGCCTTCATTCATTTCTCCATCCCAAGGGATCTCTATTTCCTACAGACTTCTCAAACTCTTCACCTTGCTGCCAGCTTCTCTGGTCTCAGGGTTTGGGGGTAAGCATAGCTCCCTGATTCTTAAAATGCTTTCTCTTTACTTGGAAGAGCCCTGCTTGGGATGGCAGACAGGTGAGGGAAGAGTGAACTTTTCCCTTCTCCACTTGGAGGAGGAGGACAATTAAAGCTTAGGGGACTGGTTGGTATCATGAAGAGTCTCTGCCCTGCAGGCAGTACCTGACTCTGGGGGCTTAATCTGCAGGTAGTTCCTAGGTGCTATGGTATTAGGCTAGAGAGCCTATAACTTTCTGTGGAGTCCACAGGTTGAGTGTGAAGGCAGATGTAAAAGGGACAGCAAATTTTCCTAGATTCCCCTCCATTCCTATTTCTCCTGATTGCTGGGCCCTCTTGCTTCCTCTAGCCTATTTCTGGTGGTGAGGCAGAAGAGAGTTTGTCCCACTTTGCCCACAAAATGACAGAAGGAGTGAAGTCTAGGGCCTGGAGTCTTGACAGCTGGGCAGAAGCAGTTTTCAGGGTCTGGAGAACCAATGCACTGAGCTGAGTAAATGGTTTTGCTCCTTCTTCCCATTGCCTCCCCAGGGGAGCTTTTGGAAGAGTCCCAGATGGAAGCATCCAGACTCCGGCAGAAGGCAGAGGAGCTAGTGAAAGACAATGAGCCGCTCCCACCACCTTCTCCTTCCTTGGGCTCCTTCGACCAGCTGGCTGAACTCGCAAGTACGAGAGCAATCTGGCTGCCTCTGCCTTTTCCCACCCCCAAACTGCCTAACCCTTAACAGTGAACTCCCTTCTTATTCTGAAACCCACAGCCTTTCGTTTATCCTCCAGCCACTGACCCCCCCCCCCATTTATTTTGTAGCTGCAGCATCTCTCAGAAAGTCAAAGATTTGGAAGGGACTTCAAAATAATGTTAAAAATGGCCACTGACATAGCACTCCTGAGGTCCTGGCAGATGTTAGTAATGGATCACGGTCAACTGCACTGCAGTCCTGTGGCCTCAGAATCTTTATCAACATATTTATTCAACAAATATTTAATGAGCAGCTACTGTGTGCCAGGCCTAGCACTCCGGGCAGCTACTTCCTGTCACTTGGAGTTGGCATATGAGTTGAAAGCTTTCCGGTCTATGCACCTCACCTCCCACTTCCATTTTATAGTTTGGGAAGCTGAGGCCCAGAGAAGGATCTAGACCTATCTGTTAGGCTGCTGCAGTGTATTTCAGATATAAGGTTACTACCTGTTATCTATGTACTACCTGTTAGAGGAACGGGTGAGAATGCCTTGGGGTCAGAGTCCTATGTATGGTCATCACGCATCTTCCCTGGCATGTCTCCAAGTCCAGGGCAAGGTCTGAACCTTGGGAGGTAAAGTTCCCCCTGACTCTGCCCAGTGGGACTCAGATGCCGCCTGCTGCAGCTCTGCCTTATGTTTTTGGCCCAGGCCAGTGTGACATCTTCCATTAGGCTGGTGGTTACATTTGCTGAATAGACAAATAGAAGAAAGCGATGCTTTCAGAGTCCACTGTGTGTAGTCAGTGGAAATTGCAGCCTCTACTTGTCCAATCAGTAATGTTTTCTGCATCCCTAATTGCTGCCAGACCTACCCCAGAGTGAGACATGGAGCGACCTTCAAATGGCTCCCTATACGCAGACCCTCAGGAAGCTGGAGAGGGAGAGCCAAGTCAATCTTGGTTGTGGAATTGCTGGCTATGTGACTGTGGGCAAGATGGCAACTTTCCCAAGCTTTGTTTTCCATACTTTTAAAATGGGGGTATGGGGCTGTTAACGAGAATGGCTGGAATAATAGCTATAAAAACACTTTGTTAATGGTACATTATTGTCCTTATCATCATTGAGAGTAGCAAGGAGCAGTGGCCACCTTGGGATTTTCCCAGGGAATCCAGGGAAGATGGTCTTTGTGGACAGGCTTTGTTCCCATCAGTCCAGGGCAGGTTGTTTTCTCGGACTGCCTGGCCCTGGTGGGACTGCTTTCCATGCTTCCAGACACAGGTGACAACTAAGTCTGAGCATTCCTTAGTCAAGGGCTTTCCCGGGGGAAGTACCTGGGCTTTTGCTGTTCCAAGTCTCTCCATACATGCTCTCTTCTATCTTCAGGAATGGATACAAATGTCCCGGCAACTCCCACTGCCCCTACATGCCCCAGTGACAAGCCAGCACCAGCCCAGAAGCCTCCGTCCAGTGTAAGTTGCATTTAGAGGGTTGGGGTCTGGAAACCATGTTCTGACTTGCTGAGTGATATTGGGCAAATCAATCTCAAGCTGTCTGGGGCTTCTGTGTCCTCATTTTGAAATGAAGGTCATAGTTTAAACTTACCAGGAAGACTCTGGTATAGACAGAGAATTCTCATTTACTAAGTTATATAATGTTGGCCTGCACTGACTGCACAGTGCCAAGAAAACAGACACATCTGATATGGAACTGATGTTCTCAAAGAGGGCTCTACTGCAGATTTAGCTGGAGAAGTTTTGCTTGGTCTCCTAGGGCTGGAAGAGCCCTGAGGGATTGTATCGAGTAGTATCTTCATCCTACAGATCAGGTCTGTGGGAGAAGGGCCTTTTTGAGGTCATGTATATAATTGGGGAAATGTAGATGGGGGTGAGGGAGGAAGGGGACTTTCTAAGGCAGAGCTGAGGCCCGGAGTTGGTTATTGGTGGCCATGAGGCTCAACTGGGAGCTGAGCATAGGGCTCTTCCCATCCTTCCTGCCCCTTCCCGGGATAAGGGAAGGCTGCAATAGTCTTTGAGACCAGTTTTAATGGGAATCCTAGAGCCAGCTGCTGGTCCAGATGGACCACTAGCCTATTGATTGGGTAAATAATTGGTGAATTCTACTGGGAATGGCTGAGAAGTGTGGAAAAATCTGGGATTCCTTGGCTGCCCTGGCTTTGGGTGAAGCTCTAAAGCAGGGGTCCTCAAATTACGGCCCGCGGGCCACATGCGTTGGTGTGAATTGTATTTGTTCCTGTTTTGTTTTTTACTTCAAAATAAGATAATGTGCAGTGTGCATAGGAATTTGTTCGTAGTTTTTTTTTTAAACTATAGTCCGGCCCTCCAACGGTCTGAGGGACAGTGAATTGGCCCCCTATTTAAAAAGTTTGAGGATGCCTGCTCTAAAGGGTCTCCAGATTTGTTAGCCCTCTTTGGGACTCATCCAGGGAGAATAGGAAGGGTCAGAAAAGGCTCAAGGCCACATTAGAAAGTGATTTACCCTTTGAACAAGCTCTTGTCCCTACCAGGCTTCCTTCTGGGGCACACAGGTAGGAGGTTACCCTTCCACTTATTTGCACATGTGTATATACGCAACTTCTTGCAGCCACAGGGTGTCTATCTATCATCACTTCACTCCTCTGGGATCTCTGAGACTGTGTTGGTGAGGCCAGCATCAGACTGTGCTTGCCAGTGGCCATGATGATGACTGTCTGTGTTATCTGGGGAGACATCTGGGCCTAGGAGACAGCTCTGGTGCTGTAGCAGGAATGCTGGATCTGCAGTCTTAGCTTTAGTCCCTGCTTTTGCATTAATTAACTGTAGAACATCAGGTTTCCTTATCTGTCCAAAGAGGGTAGAACCTTCTGAACCACTCCATGAGTTGCTTTGAGAAATAATGGAGTTCATGGGAACATTTTAGATGTATAGGACCTTAAAAAACTGCAATTCTAAAGGTCAGCTAGTCCAACATCCCTATTTTACAAATGAGGAAATTTGCCACTGAGAGTAGTAACTTCACATCACACCAAGGGTCATGGCAGACTGCTTGGGAGCCCTGCCTGTGTTCTCACGTGAAATGATGTATAACTGTCCCTATGAGCTCAGCCTGGGCCAGCTCCCCTCTGTACTGGGTGGGCTGCCCAGATGAACTGAGAAGGGGTTTGTCCTTCCATTCTCTGCCCTCTTGTTGCTGTCAGCTGTAGGGTCCCCAGGGAGGACCAAGGTATTTTTCTCTTGGACAGTGCCTAACTCTCTTTCTGTACAGGGCACCTCCTCTGAATTTGAAGTGGTCCCCACTGAGGAACAGAATTCTCCACCAGAGAGTGGTGGCCGCACCGACACAATGGTGAGTGGAGGGGCAGGCCCCTGGGCATGTCCTAACTGCTTCCTCTGGGTCTCACCCACCTGCCTCCATGTGAGAGGCACAGGACCCATTCATATCCCTTGGGCACTCTAGAGTCACTTGGGGACACATGAGGGGCTGGAGGAGGGGGTGCTTCTCGCTCACATATGCAAATGCCTGGGCTAGTGACTTCCCCGACTTGGGGCGCACAGGCACTCAACCATTGAGAAAACCTGAGTTCAATGCCAGCCCTGTTGGCCTCTGTGGGGCAGGTACCGCTGTGCACTATGACTCAGTCCTTTGGGGCCTGTGGGCTCCTGGCCCAGGGGAGTAGAGGGGTGGAAAAGGCCTAGGGCCTCGCAGGGCAGGGATGCTTCTGCAGCATCCTCAGTCCATACTTTGTAATACTCACTTTCTTTATCCTAACTTTGTCTTCCTTCTGTTCTTTCTTACAATGGCAGATGTATTGGGGAACAATTGTGAAAGGTCTAGAAGATTCTTCAAAGGTCTTAAATTCCTTACCTTCTCCCTCTTCCCTCCTCACTTCGAAGGTGTTTTTTATTGCTGTTGTGCATGGAGTAAATGGTCTAACCCTTCACTGATTATGCTTTGGTTGCTGCTGCCTCATTTCACAAAGATTTGGTGGCAAATGTTGCTCTTTTGTTCACTGATTGCCTTGTGTATCTTTTGGTCCCCAGTACAAGGTCCGGATCAGTGGACCTTGTACTGTATCAGCTGATACCGGAATGTCTTCAGCCATACAAGGCTTATCACTGCATGTGGCAGCTCTGAAGTTTATGTTTTTTCTCCTAGGACCTCTGTTCCCTTGCCCTGTTCCATCCTTAAGGGCTCTGAGATGTTGGTCAAGGAGGCAACATTCCCTGCTTAGAAAGTGTTTTCCATTATGATCCTGGACCAGTAACTTTAGCTCATTTAATAAGTTCCTCCTTTATGCTGCCATGTGCCTCACCTATGCTAAACTAACACGAGACAGCCTCCCACCCTCTGGAAGCTTGTAGTCTAGCTGGAGAAATCAGAGGCTTTTGAAGGACTTCAGGAGCTTACACAGAGCAGTGTTTGCCACAGCAGTCCTTGGTGGAGACAGGCAGTGGAAGAGTAAATACAGAGTGGGAGAGGCAGCATTATCTCTTATCAGAGTACAGGGCTAACAACATTAAACATCCATTGAGTGCTAGGTTGTGGTTCTAGTCATCACCACTGCCCCAGAGTTCACAGAAGTGGGAAGTTGAGGTAGCACAGCACTGGATTGCAACTCAGGAAACCTCAGACCTAGTGCTGCCACTCACTCCCTGGGTGACTTTGGGCAAGTTCCTTCTCCCTATACCATAATTTTCCGGCCTTAAACCTGAGGCTACCTATAGCTCTGATGTCCCGTGATTCCCATAAATATTTGTGGAGACCTACTGGAGACCCGAGCCCTGGGCAGGGTGGGAAGGATGAACAGGGCTTGATGGCAGAGAGGACACCGAAGGTACAGCCTGCAGAAGCATGGGACCTAGTATGTGTGGGTTCACTCACAGAAAGTGGGGAGCCTGGCTGGACACTGCTATAGTTGGAACCTGCTGCCGTAGGGCCCTGGGCACCGGCAGAGGGGCTGGGCTTGATGTCTGTAGGAAGGTAGCAGTGTGGATCCTGGGGCACAGTCTTGGCTTCACTAAGGCAGTGTTTTTGGCGGGAGAGCACTAGTTTGGTATTCTTTGAAATATCTAGAGCTGTGATTCTTAACCTATGTTTGGGTCTTGGGTTCTCTCTAATAGATACATGTAAACTTAAGTTATGACTCCCTGCTTAAGACTCACTGAGCTGAATAAGCAGGGATCTATCTATCTATCTATCTATATATCATCTATCTATCGTCTCTCAGTATCCATGGGATGTTAATTCTAGGACCTCCCACAGCTACCAAAATCCATGGGTGCTCAAGTCCCTGATATATTAATAAAATGATATAGTGTTTGCATATACTGTACTGACTTACTTACTTCCCACTTACTTTAAATCATTTCTAGGTTACTTATGACACCTAGTGCAATGTAAATGCTGTGTAAATATTTGTTGCACTATATTGTTAAGGAATAATAACAAGAAAAGTAGGTCTGTACATGTTTAGCACAAAGTTTTTTTTCCAAGTATTTTCCATCCACGGTTGGTTGAATCTAGAGACATGGAACCCACAGATACAGAGGGCTGGCTGTACAGTGATACCCTTCTCTGAGTTCACTGTTCTCATGGGGTGATTCATCCTCATACAAACCCTGTGAGGGAGGAGGGATGGAAGGGGATATGTTAACACTTATGTTAACTCAGATGAGGATACTGAGGCCCAGTGGACAAGTGATCTACCCACAGTGTGGGAGGAAGGTGGCTCTGCTGCTAGTAGCCAGGCAGTGGTGTGGGAGTCCCGGGTCCTGCCCTGTGAGTCAGCCCCAGACAGGGAACCTGTGTAACTGGAGAATTTCCCAGGGCTGAGCTGGGGTCACAGGGGGAAACTGAGTCATGAGGAATGAGGAAGCATAGGGAAAATGGGCTGGTGGCTCCTGCTCAGGCATTGATGAAGGGTGGTCCGTGTGCCCTGCCTTCCCCAGGAGCTGGGCCCCCTCCCCCACGAGGACAGCAACCTGAAGTTGCACCTGCAGCGCCTGGAGACCACGCTGAGCGTGTGTGCAGAGGAGCCGGACCACAGCCAACTCTTCACCCACCTGGGCCGCATGGCCCTCGAGTTTAACCGGCTGGCCTCCAAGGTGCACAAGAATGAGCAGCGCACCTCCATCCTGCAGGTGAGGTGGAGTGAGGGGCAGCCTGGGACACATAGGGGTGCTTTCCCTTCACTTCCTCCTGTACTCTAGCTCCTGGGGACCCAGGGCTTTCACAGACATCTCCAGGGGCTGTGTTGCAGGCTGACTTTGAGCTCCTTGTTCAGGGCAGTGAACAGGATAAGGAAGTTGCGGGAAGCGACAAAGAGGAAGGAAATGAGGAAATATGGGGTGTGAAATGCTACTTTGGGTTTGGGATACCCTCAGGCACAGTGGGCAGGTTGGTTTCACGCCTGCCTTTGCTATTCTTGTGCGGGGTGGGGGGAAAGGAGAGAACAAAGATCAGCTCTTTCTTTTTGAGACAGTCTCATCTTGTCATCCTCGGTAGAGTGCCATGGCGTCACAGCTCACAGCAACCTCCAACTCCTGGGCTAAGTCGATTCTCTTGCCTCAGCCTCCTGAATAGCTGGGACTACAGGTGCCTGCCACAATGCCTAGCTGTTTTGTTGTTGTTGTTGCAGTTTGGCCGGGGGCCGGGTTCAAACCTGCCACCCTCAGTATATGGGGCCGACTCCCTACCCGCTAAGCCACAGGCATTGCCCCAAAGATCAGCTCAGCTCTTTATATTTTAGGCCCTCTGTCCCCAAGGTAGGAACCCTCATTACCCCCACTTCACAGATGATATTGTCTTTAGCCAAGGTCACTTAGCTGGTAAATGGTGAAGCTAGGAATAGAAATTTGATCTGTCCTATTCCAAAGCCCATGCTCTTTTTTTTTTTTCCGAGACAGATCCTCAAGCTGTCACCCTGGATAGAGTGCTGTGGCGTCACAGCTCACAGCAACCTCCAATTCCTGGGCTCAAGCAAGTCTCCTGCCTCTGCCTCCCAAGTAGCTGGGACTACAGGTGCCTGCCACAACGCCCGGCCATTTTTTGGTTGCAGCCGTCATTGTTGTTTGGCGGGCCCAAGCTGGATTCGAACCCGCCAGCGCAGGTGTACGTGGCTGGCGCCTTAGCCCGTTGAGCCACAGGCACTGAGCCTAAAGCCCATGCTCTTAAACACCATCCCAACCTGTGCCTCCCCCATTGAATTCTATTTAAAAGCCTCCCTGGGCTGTGGGGACAGTCAGATTTCCTTGCTAGGCTAAGCCATTATAGAGCCCTTAGTTCCGGTAGTGACACGTTTTTGTTGTATGACCTTGGTAGGACAAGTCACACTTATCTTCTCTGTCCACTGCTGTCCCTATCAGTGACGTGAGCTGGGAACACTTCCCTCATGGGATTGCTGTATTAGATGAGGCAGCATACATGAAGTATCTAGTACAGTCCAGAGCATAGTCAGTGCCAGGAAAGAGTCACTATTAAGATTTTATCATGGGGGACAGGTGCGGTGGCTCATGCTTGGAATCCTAGCACTCTGGGAGGCTGAGGCAGGTGAATCTCCTGAACTGGTTCGAGACCAGCCTGAGCAAGAACAAGACTCTGTCTCTAAAAATAGCTGCATATTTGTGGCGAGCACCTGTAGTCCCAGCTACTCAGGAAGCTAAGACAAGAGAATCGCTTGAGCCCTAGAGTTTGAGGTTGTTGTGAGCTCTGACGTCACAGTACTCTACCAAGGGCAACAAAATGAAACTCTATCTCAAAAAAAAAAACAACAAAAAAAAAACCAGGGGGTCTTAGCTTTGAGGGCTTTGGGAGTAGGGAACTTTTCAATTATAATTGGCAACCATTCCAAAAAGGCTGGAACTGAGGCTTCCAAAGGGCCTGTCACCTTAACAACAGAGATAATGACTTGAAGTCTTCCTTACACCAGGGAGTACTGGATCCTCCTCCTGTGCCAGTCTCTGATTTATGGCATCATTTATGTCAGCAGACACTCAAGTGCCCAGCTGATGGGAGGAGGGAAGTCTACTTTGCTTGACCTTGGGAAGGGTTCATGTTGGCAAGGGCAGGCAGGAGCTCATAGGATGCCCATCCCACCTCAAAGGGAGGGGTGCTTTGGGAGGTGGGGCCGGATGAAAGATGGGGCTTGCTATGGGGGCCTAGAGTGCCAGGTTGAGAGAAGAGACCCTTGTTAGATGGTGGCAAGGCTCCAAGGTGTCCAAACTGAGCCCTAGCAAAGTGTGCCTGATGCCATGACTGCGGTAAGAACACCTTGGCATCCGCTTTTCAGCTTTGAAATGGAGGTACATCCTGGGCCTCCCACAAACCTGTTAACTTTTATATCAGGCCTCTGCTTGTTTTCCTTCTGATGTCTTATCATAGTTACAATAATTTTATCGTATTTGTTTTTTTGTGTGCTCCCTGCTAAAATGTAAGCTGCACAAGGGGTGGGAGGCACCATTGCATCCCAGTGTCTGGCACTGTGTACACATTTGGTAAATGAATGAATGAACAAATGAACTCACAGATGAGCTTTCTTAACCTCTTTGAAGGAAAGTGCTGTTCTCTGTGACTTCTGATGATCCTGTCCATTGGCCGGTTTATATCATGGCATTTTCTTTCTTTCTTTTTTTTTTTAAGAGTCTCACTTTGTCATCCTTAGTAAAGTGCTATGGCTTCACAGCTCACAGCAACCTCCAGCTCTTGGGCTTAGGCAATTCTCTTGCCTCAGCCTCCTGAGTAGCTGGGATTACAGGCGCCCGCCACAATGCCCGGCTATTTTTTGGTAGCATTTTGGCCAGGGCCAGGTTCAAACCCGCCACCCTCGGTATATGGGACCAGTGCCCTACTCACTGAGCCACAGACGCCACTCAGTAAATCAGGGCATTTTCCAAGGAAATAGCCCTCCAGAGTGGAAAGGTAGGATAAGTAAGTGAGGCCTTCCCTGGCCTTCCCTTAGGGACCAGGAGGAGGACATTCTGTTCCTTGTAGGCCTCACCCCAGGCTATGGCATCTTGTGTGGGTGGAGGTAGATTAATCTGGTTCCTCCTCATTCATTTACTGATTTGTTTCTTGGTTCATTCAACAAACATTTCCAAGGTCACATATTGCCCTAGGCCCTCTGTGAGTCACTAGGGGGTGGAGGGACCAGCAAGGATAATTTTATTTTCTCAGCCTCAGATCCCTCTCCAATTCAGAGCTAAACCAAGACTGCTGCATTAGTCAGAAAGCAAACAAAGGATCCTGAAATCTCCCTAGATATCATAGCAAACATTTTCTGTTCCATGTGCCAGGGGCTTGTTCCTGCTCCATGCCCTTCTTTAGAGTCCCAGGGGGACAGGGGCCCGATCATCTAGTACCCTTGGGAGTCTGAGGCTGCACATCAGCCCCTGCTTCACTTCAGGGAACTGGAGACCCAACAATTATGCATGGGGGAATGTCTCCTCTGCTCCTCTTCCATTGGCCAGAACCAGTCACATGATTGCCCCCTTCTAGCAGGTGCCTGAAGACAGAAGGGAGCAGATGGATGTTTGGTGTATGCTCTGTCCCTGTCCCTCACCTCAGGCCCCACCCCTCTCTTCTCTCCTCTTTCCTTACTGGGAGAGGGACACCAGTTTATGGAGTTTAATTCCAGAGGTGAGTGTCACTTCCTGCATATCACTTCACCTCAGTTTCCTGACCTCTAAAGTAGAGACGAATTACTTACTCTGGAGGAGTTGTGGGGCACTGAGGAGGCAGTGTATGGACAAGCACCTCGCCACGTACCGGGCACAAGTTAGGTGCGCCGTGAGTATTTATTTGTTGAAAGATTGCACGATGTTGTACTGATGCTGGACATCAGTGCTGCTAGTTGGCACCTCCCTTCCCTGCCCACCGCGACACCCAGTTGTGACCCCTGTTCCATGTCCCCACAGTGCAGTGCCTCTAACACATAGGTCCTCACTCAGAATCAACTGGCTGACTACTCGGGAGGCACTTCAACTCTCCTGGGCTCTTTTGGCCATTGTAAAAGCAACCCCACAAAAGAAGCAGAGGAGAAACAGTGTACCCATTTTATAGAGGAGGGAACTGAGCCTCAGAGGTGAAGCCTGAGCTGTACCATGCAAGCATGGTGGCCTTGACTGTTTACCAACTTCACATTTGACAACACTGGAGCCTTTCGCACCCTGCAGATTGGCGAACCTCACAGGCCCCTGGCCTGCTCCAGGTCTCGCTTGTTCATTTGTTCATTCGTCCATTCCGCTGTTTGGTCATGTGTTCCTTCAACAGGGCTGGAGATCCATTGGGTAGTAACAAAAGTGTGGGGAGTGTTCTCAGCCCTCCGGAGCTCAGGTACTAGTGGAGGCTGAGGGGGATGAATATTAAAACACCCACACAGATGGTTCTTCAGCTTGATTTGTCCCAGTATGGAGACGGGTGAGTGCATGAGCTGTGAGTGAGGGTGGTGGAGGTGATGCAGTTTAGCTGTGTGGGGAAGTCACGGAGGACTTCTCTGAGGAGGTGACATTTAAACTAAGACTTGAAGGAGAAGTAGAAGTCACCCAGGGCAAGGCTGGTGGGGAAGAGGGCTCGAGGCTGTGGGAACATGATAAAGGAAGAGAAGGGCGTGGGGCTGCCCGACTTGGAGCACCAGTAGCCCTGTGGCTGATTTTCAAGGGACAGGAAATGTAGAAGAATCTGGATGGACCTAGTGGCTTGGCTCCTAGTGGCTGCGGCCCCTCCCTGTCCTCAGCATCAACTTACATTTGGGATGCCCCCTCACCCATACCCCCCTCCACCTGCCTGCCTTGCAGACCCTGTGTGAGCAGCTTCGGAAGGAGAATGAGGCTCTGAAGGCCAAGCTGGACAAGGGCCTGGAACAGCGGGATCAGGCTGCTGAGAGGCTACGGTGAGTCTGGGCCCCTCAGAGCAAGGGTGGTGCATAGCTCTGATTTGGGGGTAGAAGACCTAGATTCTGAGGCCTTGGGCTCTGAGCTGTGTTTGGCTGTCAGGTCTTTTGATCCTTTTCCTTGGTGCCTTTGGTATTTTCTTCCTGACCCTTTTAATATCTTGGGAAGTATCTGTGTATGGAGTGCCTTGAGAACTTCAGAAGAAAGTTGGGACAGATTGCACTTCTTGGGAACAGTTTGGGAATTGGGTATGTTGGGAGGGGGCATGAGACTTTGCTGCCCCCTGCTGGCCACCATCTCGACCATTCTGTCTTTCTGAGAACATGGAGGCGCCGCCTCTGGACTGGAAGGCCCAGGCTTAACCAGGGTCAAGGATCAGGGACTCCTGCCCTTCCCTCTGTGAGAGTCTGAGTTGGTGGGTCTGAGGTCTGCATTTCACCAAGGATCTCTGGGTGGGCCCAGGATCATCCTTTGGGAAACACTGACCTTGGCTGTCCAAGCTTGAAGGGCCTTTTGCAATTATGTATGCCAAACCCCTCATTGTATGGAAGGGAACTGAGGCCCAGAGAGAGGCAGGGACTTGCTATGTTCTTACAATGAGAAGGTGGCTCTTCTTGCTTTCCATCCACTTGAGGGGCTCCTCCTCATCCCATCCCCCATCAGTGACAGTGACCTCCTGCCTGCATTGTGGTCCTGGATAATTTGGGTGATGCACCATCTGCTGGGTACCAGTTGGGCTCCAGTACTTGCAAGAGAGGTCTGTGTTATAGATGATGCTTGCCACTCTGGGGTTTTGTTGCTTATTAGAATCAACAGAAGGAGAATATAAAATTCACAAGTGTGGGCACAGTAATGTTGAACTCATAAGCCCTCTTGAAATTTGGAATCAGTGTATATTTATTTACCTTTGGATGGCTAAGGATGTTGTTAGGGTTTATAGCCATCAATACTGCATTTATGCATCCAAAAACCCAACCTGGAAGAAAGACTCATGGATTGGAAGGCAAGAGAACAAGTGCTTAAAAGGCTTGCAGTATGGTCTGGGAAAGTCACCTGCTTCTTGGTTTTTCTGTTATTAAGTGGAAACCCAGCTAGCAAATAAAACCTAAATAAATGTGTTCCGTATTTCAGTCCAACCTGAATCCACATTTTTGTTTTTATGATATGCATATCACCTACCTTATTTGCTTAACTTGATTCATATTTTTACTTAAAATTATAAGGGAAACTGAAGTGAATGGAAAAAAAGCATTACCTATAACAGATAGAAGGTAACTCAAAAGTAAATACAATGAAAACAAAAGCTCTGATGAAGTGTCATTGTCCCTGGAAGGCTCTGAGCCTACAGCTTTGCCCCTGCTGTGTTATCGAGGGAACTAGTAAGCAAGGGAGAGGTGCTCAGGTTGGGACCTGTTAGCACCACACTCAGACTTTCTCATGCTCTACCTGGGAAATTTGATGATACTTGGGAGGGTGTAACTCCAGGGATATTGAATGCAGTGTTTGAGTACATCTTGAGGATCTTGTGCATATAGAGATCCTGCATCTGGATCAAAGATCTCAAACCCTGCCGTTGAGGATCAAAGATTCTAGGGAAGCCCACAGATTGCCAGCAAGGTGGCTTAATGATGCCTTTTTTGGTTTTTCCTGAAGGCAGGTTTTAGGATCTTGCCATGCTCCCAGGACTCAGTTGTAGCTCATGTGATGGTGGGTCAAGGCCCCACAGGCTCCTTAATCCAGGGCCAGCATGTGACCTCTCTTTTTGCTTCCAACTCAGGGAGGAAAATATGGAGCTCAAGAAGTTGTTGATGAGCAGTGGCAACAAAGAAGGTACCTCTGGGTGGCCACTCTCACCGAAGATGGAAGGTGCAGGCAAGAAGGAAGTGGCCGGACAGCAGCAGGTACATGGTCAGAAATTCCTTCCATAGCATCCTTGATTGCCAGTACCCAGTCCCTGCTCATCCCATCACCCATCAGTGACAGTGACCTTACTCTCTCTGGCACCCAGTGCCACTGGTTCTAGCTGGTAGGTGACTCTTTCCTTAGCTTGGCCTGAAATTCATGCTTGGAGGCTGCCAGTAGTCACTGTGGCACTATAGGAGCCTTCTTTCCTCTGTATGAATAGCTCCAGTTCCTTCAGCCATTGCTCATAGAAGTTGGCACTGAGATCTTTGCTCAGTCTGGGCACATTCCCTGAACACATTCCAATTTGTTAAGGTCTCTTTTTTTTCTTTTGAGACAGAGTCTCACTTTGTTACCTTCAGTAGATCAGTAGACTGCTGTGGCATCACAGCTCACAGCAACCTCAAACTCTTGGGCTCAAATGATTCTCTTGCCTCAGCCTCCCAAGTAGCTGGGACTAAAGTTGTCCACAATGCTCAGCTATTTTTAGAGACAGGTCTCACTCTTGTTCAGGCTGGTCTTGAACCTGTGAGCTCAGGGTAATCCACCCACCTCAGTCTCCCAGAGTGCTAGGATTATAGGCATGAGCCACCGCGCCCAGCTCTGTTAAGGTCTCTCTTAAGGGTGGTTCCCCAAAGTCAGCTTAACATCTCCAATAGTCCTGGCAGAATGAGGGTATTTGGTTGAGCAAGCTTCTCTGGGGATTCTGCTAAGTTCTTATGATTGCACCCCTGGAGCCTCTCAAATGGGGAGAGGAGGGTGTTGACCAGCATCAGCATTGTCTGGTGATACTGCAGGGTGGCCTGCTTTCCCCGTCCTACCTCCATTCCCAGCACTGGCTCACATCTGGTGTCCAGGCAGGAGCTGGCTCTGTATCCCTTTCCCAGTCTGTGCCATTTCCCTTGCTACAGAGCTCAGTGCCAACTCTTGGCCAACATGGTCTTTTACCCCCTCTAATGGGGTTTTAATTGCTGTGCATTAGGGCTCAATGCCTTTAACAAACCCTACACCTGTGTAATTATCCTAATTACTTAATTCCTTATTACTATGTGGCAATGTAGAGCTTACCCAGAACTGGTAAATCCATTATTTTACTTGGGCCTCCTCCCTACATGCAAGGTAGGCAGGGCTGGGAGTATTATCCTACTTTGCAGCTGTGACAGTAGGTTTGGAGAGGTCTTGTGACATCATGTAATCAAGATTCCTGTGTTACCTGTTGTCAGGCAGATGTGGGGCACAGCCAGAGAAATATGCTAGTAAATGGCTAAAGTCTGCTCTTCCTGGTCTTCCGCATCCCATCCCATGGACACCCTCTCTTTTTCCATTTGCCCCTCAGATTGGATCCTTTGTGTGTGGCCTTGTGTGGCCTTTGTGGAAGTGACATATGGACTCTGCAATCTCAGGTGTGGGAGTTTATGGGCAAGCCTCTTTACTTTTACAAAGCCTTTTAATACCAGCTCACCTCCCTTTACTACCCTGGAAGGCCAGATGGTCTCACTGCCTATCTGAGAGTGGGAGCAACTTTCCCTACCACCTCTGGGTTACCTATCCCACAAGTGGTGTGTGTTATAGGGAGGAGTGAGGCCCTGACATCACATGAGGGTATAATACTGGCTCCACCTCATACCAGGCTGTGACCTTGGACAAGTTACAAAAGCCCCTTGGGCCTTAATTTCCTCCTTTGTAAAATGGAGTTAGTGATACCTACATCAAGGGGTTGTTGTGAGGATTTGGTGATGCTATATGTGTAAAGTAGGCTTAGCATAGTAAACAGTGATCATTAGCTGTAGCTTTTAACAACAGACTTGGTGGCTAGGGCCAGCTCTATTGACTCTATGGCTCACTTCCAGGGTACCTCATCTAGGAGCTCAGCATCCCACATTTCCTCCCTCGTCAGCAACTTGCTGACTTTTGCTAAACTCAGCTCTCTTCCAGGTGGAGCAGATTGCAAGGGGACAGGCCCTTCTCTCCCTTTGTCAAAGGACGCCACCTTACCTTAGGGCCCTCCCCTAGCTCCGCCCCCTGGCCTTCACCTTGCCCCTAGGTCTATGGTATGCTTACAGATTTGTGTCTGCAGGGGGCGCCTGGGCCTCAGAAATTCTGCCCCAGGCCCCACCCCAAACCTAGGGGGAGTGTGGAGAAGCTGGTGAGGCTGAGAATGGAATCTGACTCCAGGTAGTAGACAGATGGGGTCTGCACAGACCCTCTTTTGTTGAATCTTCTGACTGTATTGAAACCCAGAGAGGGTGAGGATGTTAGCCTACATCAAGGAGAGGCTTGGAGACAGAGACAATGCTTGATTTCTTTACTCCTAGCCTCTGGACTCCTCAGCTGTTTTACCCCAACATTTTCTATTTTTAAAAAAATAGAAACTTTTTATTTTGACATAACAGTTTATAGTTACAGAAAAGTTGTAAAAGTAGTCCAAAGAGTTCCTGTGTCCCTGTCTCCTAGCTTCCCTAATGGTAACACCTTACATAACTGTTTCAGTCATCAAAACTAGGAGTTAACATCAGTACTATTAACCGAACTATCAACTTTATTCAAATGTTTACCAGTTTTTCACTCACGTCTTTTATCGGCCCCAGGATTGAATCCAGCATCCCACAGAGCATTTAAGTTATTGCCTTAGTTTTCTTGGCTGTGTGACAGTTGCAGTTGTTCCTTATTTTTAATGCCTTGACACTCTTGAGTTATACTGGCCAGTTATTTTGTAGAATGTTTCTCAATTTGGGTTTTATTTGATGTTTTCTCATGATTAGAGTGAGGCTATAGGTTTGGGCGGAAGCCTCACTGATGTGTACATCAGCGTCTGCAGTACTCATCGGGGGTACGTGATATCAGGCTGTCTTGTTACTGTTAGCTTTCACCAAGTGCTTAAGGTGGTGTCTGTCAGGTGTCTCCATAATAAAGGGACTAATTCATTCTTGAGGGGAACTTTGAGAGTATACAAATATCCTATTTCTTTTTATTTATTTCTTTTTATTTTATTTATTTATTTTTTTTGAGACAGAGTCACTCTAGGTAGAGCACCTGGGCGTCATGCTCACGGCTACCTCACTCTTGGGCTTAAGCAATTTCTCTTGCCTCAGCCTCCCAAGTATCTGGGACTACAGGTGCCCACCACAACGCCCGGCTATTTTTTTGTTGCAGTTATCATTGTTGTTTTTTAGCTGGTCCAGGACGGTTTCAAGGCCACCAGCCTTGGTATACATGGCTGGAGCCATAATCACTGTGCTATGGGCACTGAACCCCTATTTCTTTTTAAACCCACTAATTTAGCTCCTGTTGATGATATCATCCACAGTGATTATTGTTGTACTATTCTAATAGTGATTTTTTATTTCCACTCTTTCTTTTCTACACATATTAATTGGGATTCCTTTGTAAGGAAGAGCTATCCCTTCTCCCCCATTTATTTATTTATTCACCTTTTTCTATCTGTGGGAACTCAAGAATGTTTATTTCATACTTTTGCTGTTTAAATCATTCCAGCTTTGGCCATAGAAGCTTTTTCAAGTTCTCTCCTGTGCCCTATTGACACACCCCTGTTGTTGTTGTTGTTGTTATTTTGAGCACTTCCTTGCTTTCTGGCATTTCAAGATGCTCCAAACTTGCCAAATAAATATTTTCCACTCTAGAAGGCTAAGGTGGGTGGATCGCTTGAGCTCAGGAGTTCAAGACCAGCCTGAGCAAGAGCGAGACCCAGTCTCTACTAAAAATAGAAAAAGTAACTGTGCCTTGTGGCAGGGGGACCTATGACACCATGGCATTCTATCAAGGGCAAAAAAAAAAAAAAAAAAACAATGAAATGTTTTCTGTGTCTCAGCCCTGGAATTAACCACATCTCTAAGGAACCCTGTTTCTTTTTTTTCTTTCGTTTTTCTTTTTTTTTTTTTTGAGACAGAGTTTCAAGCTGTTACCCTCGGTAGAGTGCCTTGGTGTTACAAATGTGCTGTGGTGTTACAACTCACAGCAACCTCAGATTCTTGGGCTTAAGCGATTCTCCTGCCTCAGCCTCCCAAGCAGCTGGGACCATGGGCGCCTGCCACAACACCTGGCTATTTTTTGGTTATAGTTGTCATTGTGTTTGGCAGGCCTGGGCTGGATTCGAACCTGCCAGCTCGGTGCGTGTAACTGGCGCCCCAGACACTTGAGCTACTGGTGCCGAGCCTCTTTTTTGTGTGTGTGAGGCAGAGTCTCACTATGTTGCCCTTGGTAAAGTGCTGTGGCATCACAGCTCACAGCAGTCTCAAATTCTTGGGCTTAAGCAATTCTTTTGCCTCAGCCTCCCAAGTAGCTGGGACTACAGGTGCCCACCACAGTGCCTGGCTTTTTTATTGTTGTTGTTATTGTTGTCATTGTTGTTTAGCAGGCCCAGCCCAGGTTCGAACCACCAGCCCTGGTATATGTGGCCAGCACCCTAGCCACTGAGCCATGGGTACTGAGCCAGAACACTGTTTCTTTTTATTAGAAAGTGGTATTTACGAACCAAGCTCTAGGCACCAGGTGTGCTCGTTGTTACTGAGGTGTCACTGCTTTAGGCCCTTCCAGAGAACAGAGCTAGGAAATAACATGCATGTATTTGTGTACTAATCATATTGGCCAGGCATGGTGGCTCATACCTTTATCCCAGCACTTTGGGAGGCTCAGGTGGGAAGATTACTTGAGGCCAGGACTTTGAGACTAATTATGCATACACATACATCTTTGTTTATTTTTGCATCTTTCTAAAAATGTTTCTTAAGCATTTTATAGAACTTTAACTTTTATAAAAGTTTTATAAAACTTTAGGCAGGGCACAGTGGCTCATTCCTGTAATCCTAGCACTCTGGGAGGCCAAAGTGGGCAGTTTTCTTGAGTTGAGGAGTTTGTGATCAGCCTGAGCAACAGCAAGGCACCCTCTCTACTAAAAATAGGGAAACTAAGGCAAGAGGATCACTTGAGCCCAAAAGTTTGAGGTTGATGATGCCATGGCTTTCCACCCAGGGTGACAGAGTGAGACGTTTCAAAAAAAACAAAACTAGAACTTTAAAATATATGTAACTCTTGTTTTCTAGGCCAGGGTTTTTGGCTAATGCGTGTATAGTGGGGAGGGGACAGTTGCTGGTGGTGCCTTAGAAACTGTGCCTAAGCAGGGAGATGGCTGTGGCAAGGGGAGAAGGAAAGGTGAGAGGATGTGACAGCCAGCAGGAGTCAGGGGAGGGAATGATCCTCTTGATGGACTTCTGGAAGGAAAATGTGGTCATGGCTGGGATGGTTAGGGGTCCCCTGGTGGGTGAGAGGACTAGGGAAGTAGGAGACAGAGTGTTGGGGCCACAGGAGGTGAGGGGCCTTAGAGAAGCAGGGAGTAAGATCATTTGTATTTGAAGCTTTGCTGAAGGCCTCTCTGTGTTTCTCCCCAGGCTAGTATGACGGCGAATAAGGGCCCAGAGGTGGGGGCCTTGGGTGCAGCTGAGAAGAAGGTGAAGATGCTAGAGCAGCAGCGCACTGAGGTAGGTGGCTGGAGGGGGGCCGTGGTCAGGGAGAGCAGGACAAAGGCCTTCCCTGGCCTTGTGTCTCTGGTAGGTTCCAGGTCACTGTGGGGAGTTGCCATGGTGGCCACTGAACCTCTGCCCATGGATAAGGTCTGCTGCCTTGACCTGGGCTATCTTCTCTTGATCAGTCCCCCTGTCTACAGGACACATTCTGAGGGGGTGACATTTGGGGCTTGGCTTAAAATTCTTGAGGGAGTAGTTTAGAGAGGCTGTCATGGTAAACCCTGCATGGTACAAGAAGTTTTGAAAAGTTAGGCAAGTTTCAGAGTTAAGGGTGGGGAGTGGAGTCTTCTGTCTCTAGGCAGCTGTTCAGGGAGGACTGTCACAGAAGGCGAGGACCTAAAGCCCCTGTAACATTGCCCCCAACCAGCCTGGAGGCTCCAGATGTTTAGGCTGTTCCCTCCCCCACCTCCACCCCCACTCAAGTGCAGTCCTTACAGACCCGAGGTCGAAGGCTAGGCCCTTTTTGGCAGACATTATTCTCTGTTCTGTCTTCATGGCTGGAGTCCTTCTCCAGACCCCCCCAACCCTTCCTCCACTTCCTGGTCCTCCAGCACATTTGAGAGTCTATTTATGTGCTTTATATTAATTTTAGTTTTCTTTTTGTATTGTCATAAAGGGCTTTTTATGATTTCAAAAGTAATATAATGCTTATAATGAAAACATCAAGAACCTCACCTCCTAGAGATAACCCATAGTATATAATAGTTCATAGCATATTTTTCAGTTTTTTCTTTTCTTTTCTTTTTTTTGAGACAGAGTCTCACTATGTTGCCCTTGGTAGAGTGCTGTGGTGTCACAGCTCACAGCAACCTCTAATTCCTAAGCTTAAGTGATTCACTTGCCTCAGCATCCCAATAGCTAGGACTACAGGCGCCTGCCACAACAACGCCCGGCTATTTTTGTTGTTGCAGTTGTAATTGTTGTTGTTGTTTTTTGGAGAGACAGAGTCTCACTTTATCACCCTCAGTAGAGTGCCATGGTGTCACACAGTTCACAGCAACCTCCAACTCCTAGGCTTAGGTGATTCTCTTGCCTGAGCCTCCCGAGTAGCTGGGACTATAGGCACCTGCCACAATGCCTGGCTATTTTTGTTTTGCAGTTCAGCCGAGGCTGAGTTTGAACCTGCCACCTTCCGTATATGGGGCCAGCACCCTACTCGATGAGCTACAGGCGCCGCTCTGCAGTTGTAATTGTTGTTTAGCAGACTCAGGCTAGGTTCAAACCCACCAGCCTCGATGCATGTGGCTAGCGCCCTAACCACTGAGCTATGGGTGCCAAGCCATTTCTCAGTTTTTTCTTTCTTTCTTTTTTTTTTTTTTTGTAGAGACAGAGTCTCACTTTGTCGCTCTGGGTAGAGTGTGGTGGTGTCACATAACTCACAGCAACCCTCAACTCCTGGGCTTAAGCAATTCTTTTGCCTCAGCCTCCTGGGTAGCTGGGACTACGTGTGCCCGCCACAACGCCTGGCAATGTTTATTTTTCTGTTTTGCAATTTGGCCAAGGCCGGGTTTGAACCTGCCACCTTCGGTATATGGGGCTGGTGCCCTACTCGATGAGCCACAGGCGCTACCCCAATGCCTAATTTTTTTTTTTTTTTTTTCAGTTTTTGGCCGGGTCTGGATTTGAACCTGCCACCTCCAGCATATGGGACCGGCACCCTACTCCTTTGAGCCACAGGCACCAGCCCATTTCTCAATTTTTTCAATGCAGAAAAATTATGTATGTATATACTGCTTTACAGGTTATTTTTTCTTCTTTCCTTCTTTAAAACAAATTAACTGTCTTTGAAAATATCTATTCATATCTTTAACATGTGCCATATTCCTTCATTTCTTAGTAATTTTTATCATATACAATGTTTTTGAAATTAGTGTAGACCATTATGACAATCAAAAGGGTCACAGCCGACACTCATATCACAGAAGACAGGTTAACAAGAGAAAAGAATAACACATTGACTTAATCCGAGTTTATACGATGTGGAGCCCTCAGAATGAAGGCTTAAAGATATAGGGAAAACTGCCCATTTTTATGCTTAGATAAGAGTGGACAGCCATATGGAAATGTGACTGAACAAAAGGAAAATGATCTAATGGTAATAGACTGAGTGGGGAGACTCAGTGAGCCCTCTCTGTGTGGATTCTCCTGGGTTTCTTATGTTGCCCTTGCATAGAATTTCTTTATGGCCAGCTCCTAGAAAGAAAGGTGAAGGAAGGTGAGAGTAATATTTTTAGGCTTTATGGCTGACTTTGGAAGAGAGGGGTTCTGGTTTCTGTGACCCTCCTTGGGGAAGAGTAATTCTAGTTTCTGTGATTAGCTTTGGGGAAGGAGGAAGGGTGAGAGATGGGGAATGGGAAAGGGTCAGACAGAAAATGTGCTTCAGAGGCCTTCACTTTGGGGTATTGTTATCTGAGCCCCAACACTGGATACTTGTATACTATTGCTTTATTTATTTAATGATGTATGGTTGTTTTTCTTCCCTGTGAAATTATTATATCAGAGTATGGCAAATAATTAAATTAGCATAATCTTAGGACTGAGTAAATATGGTAGATGCCTTCTTTTCTTTTTTCTTTTTTCATGTTGCTCAGGCTGGTCCTAAACTTCTGGCCTCAAAAATCTTCACCTCCTGGCTCGGCGCCTGTAGTTCAACGGCTAGGGGGCCAGCCACATACACTGGAGCTGGCAGGTTCAAATCCAGCCCGGGCCTGCCAAACAGCAATGACAACTACAACCACAAAATGGCAGGGCATTGTGGCAGGCGCCTGTAGTCCCAGCTACTTGGGAGGTGGAGGCAGGAGACTCGCTTGAGCCCAGGAATTAGAGGTTGCTGTGAGCTGTGATGCCACGGCACTCTATCCAGGGTAACAGCTTGAGGCTCTGTCTCAAAAAAAAAAAAAAAAATCTTCACCTCCCAGGCTGAACAAGAGCAAGACCCCCTCTCTGCTAAAAATAGAAAAACTAGCTATGCATTGTTGGGGGCAACTGCAGTCCTAGCTACTTTGGAGGCTGAGGCAAGAGTGCTGCTCCAGCCCAAGAGTTTGATATTGCTGTGAGCAATGATGCCACAGCACTCTACCCAGGGCAAAAGGGTGAGACCCTATATCAAAAAAACAAAACAAAAACAAAATCCTCACCTAAGCTTCCCAAAGTGCTGGGATCTTAAGGGCAAGCCACCACACGTGGCCTGTTGCCTTCTCTTCTCTTCTCTCCTCTCCTCTCCTCTCCCTCCCCTCCCCTCCCCTCCCCTCCTCTCCCTTCCCTTCCCTTCCCTTCCCTTCCCTTCCCTTCTCGAAACAGAGTCTCACTATGTCGCCTTCGGTAGAGTACCATGGAGTCACAGCTCATTGCAACTTCAGAGTCTTGGTCTTAATTGATTCTCTTGCCTCAGCCTCCTAAGTAGCTGAGACTACAGGCGCCCACCACAATGCCTGGCTATTTTTTTTATTGTAGTTGTCATTGTTGTTTAGCAGGCCTGGGCCAGGTTTGAACCCGCTATCCCTGGTGGATGTGGCTGGCACCCTACCCACTGAACTACAGGTGCCAGCCTGCCTTATTTTCTTAACAACTGCACATTATATGTTTATAAAATAATTTTCTTATCCTATTTCCTATGTTAGTTTTGCCTCTGGCTTTTTTTGCAATACAGACTTTGCTGAGATGATCAATCAACCTTGTATATATGTTTTTGTACACTTGCATAAATGTTTCATTGATTAAATTTTTCAGAGTGGAATTACTGGGTTAAAGATGACGAAAATATGAAATTTTAATTCATAGTCCCAAAGTTCCCTCTATGGAGGTATGTGTTCCATAATTGCACTCCAAAAGAATATATGGTTTCCTTGTCTTAGTGTTAATCTTGTTCTCCTGGCAAGGGTAAAATGCAGCAATCAAAAGAGGTGAATGCCTTTGAGCAGCATGGAGTGTTTAAGAGGGGAGGGATAGAGACAGTGTCTATAGCCACTATTCACACACACCACGAGCACCTTAGGATGCTGGTGTGGGTGGGGCGGGAGCTGACGTTCCTTGTCCCTTCCCTGCTTATCTCTCGCTAACCCCAGCCTCTCCACACAGCTACTGGAAGTAAACAAGCAGTGGGACCAGCATTTCCGGTCCATGAAGCAGCAGTATGAGCAGAAGGTAATACAGGGTCTCCGGCCATGCTCACAGAGCATGCCAGGTCTTCATCTCGCTGCCTCCTCAGAGCTTTGAGCCTTGGAGGGTGGCCGCGCCCAGCCCTGCCTGCATCCCAGGCATGCCCCGCACCCCACCCTCACACGCTTTCCCTCTCTGTGACTGAACCCAGATCACAGAGCTGCGCCAGAAGCTGGCAGACCTACAGAAGCAGGTGACTGAGCTGGAGGCCGAGCGGGAACAGAAACAACGTGACTTTGACCGAAAGCTCCTCCTGGCCAAGTCCAAGATTGAAATGGAAGAGGCGAGTGTGACTGCTGGTCTCTGTAGAGTCAGCTTCCCTCCCTGTTAGCTAGTAGAAAGCTCAGGGGAGCAAACAAGCTGGGGGCAGGAGTCAGAGAGCCAGGGCTCCAGCTCCAGAGACAAAGAACTATGTGACCAAAGGCTCAGGCATGTGTGCCCATGCTTCAATTTCCCATCTGAAAACTGAGGAGGTTGGATTAGCTACCTCTTTTCAAACTTTCTTGTTTTCATTCAAAATAATTTTTGTGTGTGTGTGTGTGGTTATTGGCCAGGGCTGGGTTTGAACCTGCCACCTCTGGCATGTTGGGCCGGCACCCCGATGTACCACTCCTTTGAGCCACAGGCGCTGCCTTCAAAAGAATTTTTTGTTCAATTAAAATCTTAGGGTCTGCGGAAGTGTACAGGAAAGGAGAGCTGTACAAGAGATAAGCAGGCTTGATCTATGGCACTTGGTGGGAGTAGGGCCCTGTTAAGTGTCCAGAAGAGTGGTGGTGAGGCTGCGAAGGGCTGAAGCATGAGAGCTTCATTTATTTTTGCTGCGGGGCGGTTTTCAGCAGAGCCAACCCCTGGGAACTGTGCTGGGCACAGAGATTCAGCATGAATAGTGCAGCCCTGCCCTGGTAGGGAGGAGTCACTAAACAACAGGTACTGAAACAAGTAAGTAAGGTCATATTAAGTCCCACCAAGAGGAAGTTACAGGAGTCAGAGAGTGGATATAAGGGGACCAGGGACGAGGCTTCTGAAGAAGCAGCATCTGCTCTGTCTTGTGTGTGTGACTGAGACCAGCCAAGGTCCTTCAGGATCCTGGAGCAGCAAGGAGAGGCTGTTGGACTCCCAGACTCTCAAGAGATTATATTTACATCATGTCATCTTCCCCTTCATGGGAACCAGGCAAGGCTTCTTTTGCCTAGCTTAAAAATGGACATTTTCAGCAGAGATTTCCTCTCAGAGTCCTTCCCATCAGCATGGGCCACCAGGGGCTTTATCTGAGCTGTCAGCCTGTGTCTGTGGTTAGGAAGGACACTTGCTATCTTTTCTCCTCAGTGCACAGTCACATCTGGTGACTCGCAGCCACACATCCTGGCTGTTTGGTCCCTTCCCCTCACTTACTTTGAAAGGTGAGAGGAATCCCTGGAATCTGACGGCTCTTCCCTGTCAGCCAGAGGGAAGTCAAGGCATTTCAAGACCATGTGTGGCCCTGTAGATAAGGGCCACAAAGGCCTTGCTTCATCTGGGGACCTCTGGAGCCAGGAGGCCAGAATGGCTCCCACAAGTTCTGACCAAGGCTGTCCTCAGCAGTCTCTGGCTAGAAACAGCTCACTGGGTAGTTTGTAGAATATTGACTAAAGGGCACATAGGGCTGGATGAAAACTGACCCCTGTGGCTTATCTCCTAATCACATGATGTGAATACATAGTTGTAAAATGTTTTGGGTGGCACCTGTGGCTCATCGAGTAGGGCGCCAGCCCCATATACCAAAGGTGGCAGGTTCAAACCCGGCCTCGGCCGAATTGCAAAACAGAAAAATAGCCGGGCGTTGTGGTGGGCGCCTGTGGTCCCAGCTACTCGGGAGGCTGAGGCAAGAGAATCGCCTAAGCCCAGGAGTTGGAGGTTGCTGTGAGCTATGTGACGACATAGCACTCTACTGAGGGCGATAAAGTGAGACTCTGTCTCTATTAAAAAAAAAAAAATGTTTACACAATACAGTTCAAGTAAATGTTTCCCTGGACCACTGTCCACACCTGAATTCAGACCCTCCCCAGAGGTAATCACTGTTGCCATTTTGGTGTATCTGTTTCCAGACACCTCCCCACCACACACATAGAAATATGCAGTTCATCTGGGATGTGCCCGGTCTTTCCGCCCCGTGCTGCCATCCCTTAGTTTAAACATAAAGGGGAGGCTCGGCGCCTGTGGCTCAACGGACTAAGGCGCCAGCCACGTACACCTGAGCTGGCATGTTTGAATCCAGCCCGGGCCCGCCAAACAACAATGATGGCTGCAACCAAAAAATGACCAGGCATTGTGGCGGGCACCTATAGTCCCAGCTACTTGGGAGGCGGAGGCAAGAGACTCCCTTGAGCCCAGGAATTAGAGGTTGCTGTGAGCTGTGATGCCACGACACTCTATTCAGGGTGACAGCTTGAGGCTCTGTCTCAAAAAATAAATAAGTAAGTAAACATAAAGGGGAGAGAGCCATGGAATTAGGAATCCTGGGTCCTCGCCCAAGCTTAGGCAAGTCACCTCCCCCTTCTGGACATTTGTTTCCCATCTTATAAAGGGGCTAGGACTTAATGCTCTCTAAAGGCCATTCCAGAAGAATGTGGCCATCTGTGATGAAGTCCTGATGGTTCCATAATGGTTATGGGAGTGGTGCCTCCACCTTGAAGCCTTCCCTGGTTTCTTCTCAGCTGCAGTGATCTTCCTTTTAACCCTATAGTACTTTATTTGTGTCTCTCTGAAGGAATACTTTCTGCCTTATGTTACATTTATATATTTGGGTGTCATCTCCCTGCTAGGCTCAGGGACTGTAAAAACTGAAAGGTCTTTTAGGGATTATCAGTAGTTTATCACTTTCTGTCAATCATGGAAGAACCCTGTGTGAATCTAGTGGAAACTATATTACTTTTCTCTCTAGAAAACTGCACACAAAGTTTTGCATTTAGTTTTGAAGCTCACAGCCCTCCTGCAGTCCCCCTGTGCCTCGTGTTAGGAACTGCATACCCATGGCAGCAGAGTTGGCTTAGACGGGAAAGGGTTGTAGTAGTTGCTGGCTCTCAGTTGGCTGGTGGAGAAGCTGGCATCAGAATTCAGGGTTTATCACTCAACCAAGCACCCTCTTTTTTGGTGGTTATTATGTTTAATTGATACATAACAATCAAGGGCAGGACCATATTGGCATAGCTGCACTGACCCCAGTTGCCTTGCACCGGAGCCCTGTGGCATGGTGGCTGAGGATGAGAGGAATTATGCCCAGGTGAGGGCTGGGGCATGGGGGGCAGAGTATCTCTGCCTCCTGGAGAGGCTTCTGCTCAGCAACTCCCTGTTCTCTGCAGACCGACAAGGAGCAGCTAACAGCAGAGGCCAAGGAGCTGCGCCAGAAGGTCAAGTACCTGCAGGATCAGCTGAGCCCACTCACCCGGCAGCGTGAGTACCAGGAAAAGGAGATCCAGCGGCTCAATAAGGTGGGCACTGGGGCTCTGGTCCCTAGGTGGGCAGGGTTTCCTGAGTCCAGCTGTAATACTCACTGTGTTGCTGATGTTCCCAACCCTTCAGGTCAGAAAGGGTGACTCTTAAGTCAGCAGGCTAGCCTTAGTTCCCAAGTTCCACGTCCTCTGCTTGTCCCACACACACCCTGATTGACCCAGCCTCAGATGAGCCTGTGAACTTGGCCCTGCAGGCCTTCCTTACCCCTCACTTTGCCACACTGCTGTTCATCAGGGTCAGCTTTACCACCACATCCCCAGCGAAGCCTTCCCCAAATCTCCTTCGGGTTACCCTGCTCCTAAAGTACCAGTGACTTCTTTCATGCCCCTGCTCACATTGCCTTGTGGTCACTTACTTCCTTCTCTATTCTCCCATACAGTGGTGGGAGGTGCCTGTCCTCACCAGGATGTGTACAGGTGCCTCACATGGCACCTGGCACCAAGCAAGTGTTCAGGAAATACTTGGTAAAGGGATTAGTAAATGAGCACAGGCTGTGGTCTCCCACCCATGTGAAGTGGGACCCAGGGTCCCACCCATGTGAAGCAGAAACCCTCTAGTCTGAGCCGAGGCAGGGTGGCAGCAGGACAGGCAGGTCTGGGCTGGATCTAGGCCTGCCTTAGCCACCCCGGCCTCTCAGGGCCTCAGTTTCACCATCTGAGCTCTTGTTGGAATTGCTCTATCCCTACCAACCTGCCGGCATGGGGTTAAAGGGAGTGAGCCGATAGGAGGGAGTTTTGGAAGGGCATGCTGTGGAGGTCTGGAGGAATTACATTTGTGGCTCAGCTTTTCCTTTTGTGTGATTGTGTTTCCTTCCTTCTGCCTCCCTCCCCTGGTCATGGCAGGCTCCAGCATGGGGGTGGCAGTCACTGGGCCCAAGGCCAGCTTGGACACCCCTTTCTATTTGTTTTTAGTGTTTTATAAGCACTGACTGGCTCGGTAGCTGTGGCTCAACGGGCTAAGGCGCCAGCCACGTACACTTGACCTGGCAGTTTCGAATCCAGCCCAGGCCCACCAAACAACAATGACGGCTGCAACCAAAAAATAGCCGGGCGTTGTGGTGGGCGCCTATAGTCCCAGCTACTTGGGAGGCAGAGGCAGGAGACTCGCTTGAGCCCAGGAATTGGAGGTTGCTGTGAGCTGTGATGCCATGGCACTCTATCCAGGGTGACAGCTTGAGACTCTGTCTCAAAAAAGAAACCTTATAAGCATTGACTATGCTGAGTCTGGGGCTTCTAGGACCTTCTCAGAGGAAAAAAAAGATCTGTTCTGGGGCAGCACCTGTGGCTCAGTGGGTAGGGCACCGGCCCCATATACTGAGGGTGGGGGGTTCAAACTTGGCCCCAGCCAAACTGCAACAAAAAATGGCCGGGCATTGTGGCGGGCGCTTGTAGTCACAGCTACTTGGGAGGCTGAGGGAAGAGAATCACCTAAGCCCAGGAGTTGGTGGTTGCCGTGAGCTGTGATGCCACAGCACTCTACCGAGGGCAATAAAGTGAGACTCTGTCTCTACAAAAAAAAGAAAAAAAAAAAGATCTGTTCTGAGCTGAGGTACTCAGGACTCAGGGATTTAAATCCAGGCAGAGTATTTATTGTCTATACTGCTGATTGTAAAGACAAACCTGTAGGTTTTCTTGGCAAAATTGGGGACAGAGACACCCCTGTGGATGTGTAATGTGAGGCAGGTGGCCTGCTTTCTTTGTGAGTTCAGACACATCTCTTCCTGCCCTGGACCTCAGTCTTCTCATCTAAAAAATGGGGTAGAGTGGAGGGTAAAGTGGAGCCATAGCTCCCTCTTGGAGCATCCTGGGTTCCCTCTTGGTCCAGCAGTTTCCTAGTGTGTCTGTGGGAGTGGAGGCCTGAAACCACAGTGGGGACAGTCTCCTCTATTTTCCACGGTCTGGGGAGGAATGGAGGGTGACATGTAGCAAGTGAGCAGAGTCCCTGATGACCAGGGGCTGAAGTCCAGGTGGTGATAAGTCCAGGTCAACTGGCCAGCTTGAGAGGTGTCTAGAGTTCTAAAGTGCCATGTTAACAGAGTTGGAGCAGACAGACAGTTGATGGAAACCTTTTAAGAAGATAGTTTATGTAAAAGGAAGTATTTTGTGAACATGGTAGATTGAGAGTGCTTTTCTTTTTTTATTTTCCTAATGTTGTTAGGTGATGTTTCAGCCCATTTTCAGTGTTAGAGAGATAAAATATTAACTATATAGAAATTAAAATCCAGTCTAACTACAGAAGAATTGAAGATGGAAGGGTTGGTTTGGGTGGGAATGAAAGGAGACTGAAGCTGAAGAATCCAACAGAAGCTGAAGAATCCAACAGGGCAGTTTTAGGGAGACTGAAGCTCCCCCAAATATCCGTTAATATTCTTTTGGGGTTTGCATCTAAGACTTGAGCCATGACTCTGCAAGATAGTGGGGATTCCCCCTTCTACATGAGGACCCCAGTTTAGCTTGCTGGGTAAGAGTACATGTTGGGTTTGAATCTCTGCTTTGCCACTTACTAGCTGTGTAACCTTGGACAAGTCACGTCAACTCTCCAACCTTGGTTTTCACATCTGTGAAATGGGAATGATAGTCATAGTATTTTCTTCCTAGGACTGTTTAGAGACTCACTGACATGATGTGTGTAGAGTGTGTATAAACAGGGTGGCATTTATTTAGTACTGGTGGTGCTGGTTATTGTCATTGCCAGTAGTATCAGGAAGAAGATCCCTGAGGATGACACCCCCATAGGGACCTGACTTCCAGGAGCTCCTGCTGATGACTGCATCTCCTTTCTCCCTAATCTCAGGCCCTTGAGGAGGCACTGAGCATCCAGGCCCCTCCTTCATCTCCACCAAAAGCATTTGGGAGCCCAGAAGGAGCAGGGGGCCTCCTAAGGAAGCAGGAGCTGGTCACACAGAATGAGTTGCTGAAACAGCAGGTGAGGCACAGGGGAGGAAGTCGAGCAGGACGTACTCAGGGGGTGCTGGAACATTCCTTGTGCCCAAGATGGGCTTAGAATCACATGGAACCTATAATTAATAGTCCACTTTATGGTCGTTGCCCAGGACCCCTGCCTGGTTGTAGGTTTATCCTCCCAGCAGTGTATCCCTACCTTAAGTCCAACCTCTACCACCTCTGTGATTTAGCCATTTCTATGCCCCACCTGTGCTATTTATTAACCTAGCATTTAAAAAATAAACTCTAAATAAATATATTTAAAAGGGAACTTTATGTCATGCCTGGAAGTGTCAAAACCTATTTATTATTGTTGCAAATAGAAAGTAACTATAACCAATGAATACTATAGGAACAATACAATGTTACTAAGCTCTAGCCAGATACTGTTGACTAATGAAAACTCTGAACTTTTGGGTGGCGCCTGTGGCTCAGCGAGTAGGGTGCCGGCTCCATATACCAAGGGTGGCAGGTTCAAACCCAGCCCCGGCCGAACTGCATCAAAAATTAGCTGGGTGTTGTGGCGGGCGCCTGTAATCCCAGCTACCTGGGAGGCTGAGGCAAGAGAATCGCTCAAGCCTAAGAGGTGGAGGTTGCTGTGAGCTGTGACTCCACAGCACTCTA